>JASPKZ010009182.1:0-51639 GCA_030220185.1 Diploptera punctata
TATATTTTTGAAATTAAATCCCGTTCTGTCTTATCATTTGGAACTGGTCCACTGTGATTTTGTTTTGCTATTCTCTGAGTCCCATGTTGTTTATAGTTTTGAGGGTTTTAAAGGTAAGTGGACTGGCTACATAGAAAATGCTGTCGTCAGTGTGATGTTATTATAAAACATATTACTACTCCAGCCATTAATTCTGCCCAAAGGCAGGTCCCTCACTGCAATCATAGCATTGTTAATGCTATGCTTGCAGCTTACTAGGGAATTGAATTGTAGGTGTGGTAGCTTCCGTTGCTTCCCACCGGTGAAGGATGATGAAAAGATGAGTATAATGAAGGATGATGATGAGACCATATTATTTAGGGGACCGTTTGGGCCTTAAAGTTTTCCTGACATTTGTCTTACAGGTGAGGAAAAACCCCGATAAAACCTCACCCAGAAAAACTGCCCCGACCGTGTGATCGAACAACTGCCCCCGGGGATCGAACCCGGGCCCGCTGCGTACAAGGCGAGCACGCTACCTCGAGACCACAGCGGTGGACATAATTACTATAGAGAATAAATAAAAAGTAGTTACCGTGATATGAACAAACAGTCTCACTATATAAAATCAACCAATTACGTACATGTAATACTGATTGTTAATTTTCTATTTCACTCGTTGTTGCTATTGGTTAAATTACGACGCTTGCTACTTTTCCGATGGTTTCATTTCTGACGTTGCAGCAGTTTCCTTAGGAATATTGGATTTCATATTATTTGATTATTTTTTCTCATCTTTGAAATATCATCGATAGAACTCTTCTCATGTCAATCACGAGTTGTCCAAGGTTAAAAGAGAAGTGTCTTGGGAATGCAGGAGATGAATTTTGATGGGCAAATTATAGCTAAGATTATATATAGGCCCCTTAATTAATCGTAATTTTCTGTTCTAAATTACTAGAGAACGTTCATAGGCGACTTTTAATTATAATCGTATTTCTTATCCAACATAATTCAGTTTACTTTCAGACAGCTAAACTTCTATTAATTATCTTCGGGAAAAAAAGGCTTCCTTCAATTTATAAGCAAGGATTCTTGTGAATTTATATTCTAGGTGACGCATTTGAATCCTGCTCCAGAGTTACCTAATGCCATGACTAAAATATAATCATGACTAATTTGAAATTAAGTAGAGACAAAATAATTTTAGATCTATCAACCACTGACTATTTCTGTGACATTCTTTCCACCAGATACAAAATTCTTAAGGGTGGGCCATATTTTATGTCATCATATTTGCATCCAACAGTGTCGCACGAAAGCAACACTTTGCAGTATTCCACACATTTTGAAATCTCCACAGATAGATGAGATATACTTTAAATACTGTACATTTTTTGTAATATTAGCTCTATATTTTTTGTACTTTATTCCATGTGCAGTGTGCACTCCATGACCGATTGGCACAGATGGTTGCGTTTCCATTATGTAACCAACACAGACTTCAAGCTAAACTTAGATGCTTCTATGAAAGCTTCAATTTATCCGGGTCATGAATTTTATCGGTTAAGGCAAGAACCTTTGCCCCAGAGCTACGGGACTTGCGCTAGTTCGAGTGTCCATCGGTGGAAGACATATTCTCATGGAATTTCGGCCAGTATGGGACCGGTACCCATCCAGCATGATGAGACTTTGGATACCGACTCCAGTTGAGGAGACCAGCTATAATGGCTGGGGACCCGACATGCTGATCACATGTCTCCCCTACACTGGCTCGATGATCGTCTACCTTTGTGATTAACACATATGGATGTGAGACCAGCTCAGCCAGATGGTAGCAAATGGCCTTCTAGGCCTGTCGCGCTTGGGGAAAAAAAGTATTCAATCAACCATCGATATCATATCAATAACACAGAGAATCATCAATTCTAAAGAATTTCGTCAGGTTCTCTTCTCGTTACTAATTACTGATAATAATTTGTATCACTGTGTAAGAAATTCCATCCCTTTAAACCTTGAACCTAGGGCTTTTTCAAAGATTCAAATCGCAGACTGATAACACTGAGCAACAAAAATAAACTTTTCTTTGTCGCAGAAAGAAAAATATGTGATTCTGATAGTATTTGTTCTCCTGAATCAAATATGATAACGGTTTTTCTCCATCATGCAAGGTTTCCGAGAGACAGGCATTTATAATTTCAAACACTTTAATATTCTCTACATTCGTAACTACACAATATTCGAACATTCGGATTCACGTAGAAAGTGCGAAATTACGATTTTCTGCTATATTTCGCCTATGGATCATCCCTCTTGATGGTCCAACAATAATCGGTCAGCATATTAGGATTCCATTTGCCTTGATATCTCTTTTCCATAGCTGAAATCTCCTGATGAAAGTGTTTCCCGTGCTCATCGGTCAATGGACAAATGGACGAAAAAACGTTTATTAAAAAAATAATTATTTTAAATCCATTAATTGAAATTGAAATAAAAAATCTGTGGGTGTTGGAGAAATTCAAAATACATAGTTGAAAACACGAATTAAAAACTGCACTAAGTACAACTATTGGTACTCATGAGACAAAAATGATGTTGACCAGTGTTATTTAATTCTTCTTTTTTCACATTGAGATATGGTTATTTATAATTAAATCCTATGCTTAATTTAACTAATGTTAATCATTTATTTCAGACCAAGATTCAGGAGGAAAATAATTAATTATCTCATCAATAGGTTTTATGCCTAATGGATTGTTCGGGTATTCTATTATTAATCTGTTTTTTCTTTAAGCTCTATTATTTTATCGATACAATCATGACAATTATCCTTAGAGTTGGTATATTCCTATCATGCCATCGGAACTCAAAAGAGAAAGAAACCTTCCGTTTACTATTTAATCATCCCCTTAATCGTGGGCGCAAATACCATAAACCATATGGAGAGCCCAAGTGCGATTCTGATCATATAGTTTAACATTGAAATGTAATTGGTACGCCTTTTCTATTGGAGGCGTTGTGTTCTGACAGTTACGTAACATTAAATTATTACACTGGTCAACATGATTTTTGTCTCATGAGTACCAATAGTTGTACTTAATGCAGGTTTTTATCGTGTTTTCAAATATCTATTCGAAATTTCTCCATCACCCACAGTTTTTTTTATTTCAATTTGAATTAATGGATTTAAATAATTTTTTAACAAACGTTTTTTCGTCCATTTGTACACTGTAAAATAAAACCAAATGAGTTAAACTCGGAGATTTCAGCTATGGAAAATATATATAAAGGCAAATGGAATCCTAATATGCTGGCCGATTATTGTTGGACCATCAAGAGGGATGCTCCACATGTGAAATATAGCAGAAAATCGTCATTTCTTACTTTCTAGGTGAGTCCGAATGTTCGAGTATTGTGTAGTTATGAACGTAGAAAATATTAAGGTGTTTGAAATTATAAATGCCTGTCTCTCGGAAACCTTGGGCGATGGAGAAAAATCGGTATCATATTTGAATTCAGGAGAAAAAATACTATCAGAATCACATATTTTTCTTTCCGAGGCAAAAAAAAAAAGTTTCTTTTTTGTCGCTCAGTGTTATTGTAAGATCAATGGGGATTGACAAACGCATAGAGAATTTGGAAGTGCTACCTTTATGTAATTTTTGAAGGCAGTATCGTGCAAGACAATCACAGCAATGCGTCTACTGACACTAAAGAATTCTCTATCTTCGGGTTTTTACAGCTGCTGCCGTCTTCCCGTGCAAAACCTCCAAAGCCTACGGTCTTGAGCATCTTCGATGCTTAGCCCTCTAGCTTGCATTACTGTCTTCATGTTTTCCTTCCATGTTAACCTTGGTCCTCCTCTTTTCTTCTTTCTGTTCGGATGCCATTCATATAGTTGCTTCGGCCATCGCTCATCTTCCATTCTTAAAACATGTCCTAACCACTTTAATTCCTTCTCTTCAATTCTTTCAATTATGCTTTCTTCTGCTTCCATTATGTTTCTAATTCCTTATTTGTGACATGTTCTAATTTAGACTTTCTGGCACTTCTTCGTAAATAATCCATTTCTAGAGCTATTAGTCTATTCTTGTAGTACTTATTGATTGTCCATACCTCACTTCCGTACATTGCAACAGATTACACCAATGTTTTACCAATATATTTTTTTTGTGTCTTTCCAAATATGCTTATTCCACCATATGGAATTTAACAATGATATTATTTTGCTACTCAATTCAATTCTATATTTTATGTTCTCTTTGCCTATACCTTCGATGTTATCCATAATCATTCCCAAAGATTTAGTTTGTTTCACTTGCTTTACTTGGATTCCTTCTTCCAATATTAAATTTTCTCTTTCATTGCTATTTATTGCCAGATATTCTGTTTTTTGTAAATTTACTGTGAGACCCCACTAAAGAATTAATAAAATAAATACATTTTAATAATACAGTAGATATAATGTAGAGTTCGAGAGCAGGTAACTGTAATTGTGTTTAGAGGGAATTGTTTCATCCCCGTGCTCTGGCGTTACCGTGGTATATCGAATTTGACTATAGAGAGTGAGAAAGTCATAAGTATAGGCTGTACGAAAGATAAATATGAAATACAGTTCATGCAATATAGTAGTTAAAATACTCACCAATTATTAGGGCTTGCTATATGTATGCTACTTCATAAAACTTAAACACATAACACTATTACTACTTAATATTTCAGTCTATGGTAAATATAATTTTGCTCTGCCTTAAAAAGCTTATAAGTTATGCTGAATTCGACTGCAGGTTGTTGAACAGTAGGATATCTTCATTTTAATAAATTATGAAATAAAATTAGTACCTGAAACTATTGTCATCCTCACTATTAAAATTCATTAAACTTGTATAGTCCTTTCAGAACTACATGTTCCATCTTCAGCAGTTGGATTGATACTTTGAAGATAGAACAAGTTCAGAAAGGCCTACACAATTTTAGTGAAATTTAATGTTGAGCACAACTGTTATCTCAGGCACTAATTTTATTTAACTTATTACAAAACAACCTAAACGGTGGTTCAATATGCATTTAGTATTGATCTTAATTTTATTATAAAATAAAAAAATAATTAATGCTGTAATTTTATTAGACACACACACTTTTCTCCCCATTACACCCGAGTTACATTGCATATCACACTCTTTTAAATATGGATATTCGATCGATCGATCGATAGTAAATCTGCCCGAGAGCAGGTCTTTCATTTCAGTCATAGCATTTTAATGCTATGCTTCGCAGCTTTAATAAGGAATTATAGGTGTGGTAGCTTCCCGTTGCTTTCCACACCGGTGAAGGATTATGATGATAATGATGGCCGGATGATTTTCGGGGACCGTTGGGCCCTAAGCTTCCTGACATTTGTCTTACAGGTGAGGAAAAACCCCGAAAAAACCTCACCCAGGAGCCTGTCCCGACCGGAAATTGAACTCGGGCCCGCTAGGTGAAAGGCAGCACGCTACCTCGAGATCACGGCGGTGGACATATGGACATTATTTTCACTTATTATTAAAGAAACAATAGGCCGCGGTGGACTAGTGATTATGCTCCTTGCCTCTGGTCCCGAGGGTCGCGGGTTGATGGATTTTTTAGGAGGGAAAAATCCAAGGAGCAAGTCCTCCGGGAGGGACTTTAAGCCGTGGGTCCCGAGTCTGAAGATTTTCAGGCTCGTAAAAAATCCTTAAGACTGAATGAAAAGTCCTCTAAGCAAAATTTACCGAATTTTCATGTCCTAGTACTACCTTGGTTTCCTAGATGTCAGTATGAGGCGGAACGCTGACCAAGGGCCTCTCAAAATGACATCTATATGAAAATAAGTGTAAGTAAATTAATATGGTTCAAATTCTTCCCTGTAGGGGGGACCCTAAATCTCTGTAAAGGGAAAAAATGGGCTTACAAAAAAAAAAATCAATGTAGTCACAGCGTAAGCGTAAAACATCATTTAAAAACTAGGGGTACCAGAAAAAAAAATACGCCATTGAATTCAGCGCTGAAATCAATCTGATTCGAAGCATTTTTTTAAATCTGCATTCAATGTAACCTAATTATGGACATAGTTTGCATATTCATGTAAATAAAGTGAAACTGCTAATGGAAATAGCACTCCTGGGACATAGAACTCTAATTTCACTATATTTAAAATGCAATTACAAGAATTCAATATGACCAAATAAATCTGTGCGTAATCAATATTATATTGGATTTATTTAATATTGTAGATAGTATTTATTAGACGACGCCCATTAAATTCTTGTTTAAGTATGTACATTCGAATGCAGGGTCTACCGGTACTGGTATACATTAAAAAAAACCCTAAATGCGATTATAGTTCATATGTTCGAGGATCTTAAAATAAAATCCAAATAAAACCACATTAATCGTTAAGATCGTATGGATATTTATGTAGACGTTTCAGATCACTAGTGTAGTTCTCCATATATTTATGAAAATATGTTGATAAATTACGAGGTTTATTTTTATTATTTCTTTGCATTTTGTACTTATTCTTTAATATAGTATGTGCTAACGCAAGTAGGCATAACTGTTATTAATTTACCTATAGTCATACCTCGTTATGAAGGCATGAAGTTCCGCGGCGGGCGTTAATGAAAAAATCCGCAATTAGCATATCCATCCATAGTAATTCTGCCCGAAGGCAGGTCCTTCACTGCAACCATAGCATTTTCATGCTATGCTTGCAGCTTTACTAGGAATTGAATTGTAGGTGTGGTAGCTTCCCGTTGCTTTCCACACCGGTGAAGGATGATGATAATGATAAGGATGATGATGGCCATATGATTTCGGGGACCGTTTGGGCCTTAAAGTTTTCCTGACATTGTCTTACAGGTGAGGAAAAACCCCGATAAAAACCTCACCCAGAAAAACTGCCCCGACCGGGGATCGAACCCGGGCCCGCTGCGTGACAAGGCAGCACGCTACCTCGAGACCACAGCGGTGGACAATTAGCAAATAATGGCACGATTAATCTTTTTTCTGATACTCACTTATAGGAGGCTTAATGGGCTCAAGAACTAGTCTGGGTATGCGTGAAGAAAAATCTTCTCGTCGATTCCCAGGATAATATAGCATTGACACCCTGATTTGTCTAGCCCACATTATTTACTGTACTAGAGATTAATTATGGAATTTGTCCGTTGGTGATGTGGAAGAGAACACCTTACAGTCTTAATTTCAGCAAGTGAATTATATTATTATTATATTATTATTATTATTATTATTATTATTTATTATCATCATCATTATTGGCATCATCATCATCAACATCACAAATGCAGTCCTAATCGCGCCAATTGTTTTCAAGGTTTGCCGGTTTTAACAACCCGATGGTTGATCGTTTCTCTTCTTCTCTTAAATCCTTGTTCCTTTCTCCTGTGCCGGTGTTAGGGCGCTCGCTAATGGGAACTTACTACGTTAATTTAGTTACGCTCATTTACCCATAGATGTCAACGAGTAATAGTGGGTCGGGCTAGCTTCTCGATGAGACATCTAGTGGTTAACTAATATCGTACTTGAAATGACGAAATGTCGGTAAATTTTGCACAGCGGTATTTTTATTCATGCTTGTTGTTTTTCACGAGCCTGAAACTCTTCAGACTCGAAATTCCGCAGCTGTAAATCTCTCCTGGAGGACGTGTTCCTTTCATTTTTTCCATTTTAAAAATCTATCAATCATGGCCGCGTTTGAAAACCCGCGTCTCTTCATAACTAGAGGTACGGAACATTACCACTAGACCACCGCGGCCGATCGATTTATAAAGATGTACAAAATCTTAAACATGTACGGCATTAAAGACATCCTTAATCCTTAAATAAAGAAGTCTTTAAGCAAACGTTTCTGCCCATTCACCCATATATAGGAATGGAGATTTAAATTATGTCATAATATTAATAATAATAATAATAATAATAATTAAAATAATAATAATAATATAATAATAAAAATTGAGTTGGTGTTTACTTGATTGAAAATCCATATTTATTAATTAAATAAAAATAAAACGTAGTTTTATTTGATTTTCATATTTATTATATAATTCAGTGACAGCTGTTTTGGTACACTGTACTTTCTTCAGACATGTTAAATTAAGAATAGTGTTCCAACTGATCTAAGAACACAATTTAAATAGATATTGTTGTATTGTTGCTTAGATCAGTTGGAACACAATTCATAATTTAACATGTCTTGAAGAAGGTACAGTGTACCGATACAGCTGTCACTGAATTATATAATAAATATGAAAATCAAAACTACGTTTTATTTTTATTTAATAATAATAATAATAATAATAATAATAATAATAATAATAATAATAATAAATCAATATAATATATATGAACTATTAACAAATGTATTAATTATACTATTTATCCATATGTACTCATATAGCCCACATATTTGCATCGTGATATTAATGACTTGACTTGTTAAATAAGGTCGTTAAATAAAATGTTTACGAATTAGTTAACCATATCTAAAATGTAGGCTAACAGTTTTAAGTCCTTTACCTTGTATATTAAATTAATCTAAGATGTTATATGAATATCCTGCGTTTGATTCCCGAAGACATGAATTTTTTACTAAATTAGTTTATTGCCAAAATATATTTAAAACTGCCTT
This sequence comes from Diploptera punctata, assembly GCA_030220185.1. NCBI lineage: Eukaryota > Metazoa > Arthropoda > Insecta > Blattodea > Blaberidae > Diploptera > Diploptera punctata. The sequence continues at coordinate 8,654 of JASPKZ010009182.1, forward strand.
TGACAAATATTTTATATAAGAAATGCTGTTATAAGAAGCTGTGTGACTTTTCTATTATTTTTTCAAGGGACTTCGGGTTGGTTTTTTATTGTTAATTGAGTAGTTATATTACATTACAATGTTATATATATATATATATATATCATACATTAATTCTGACCGAGGGCAGGTCTTTCACTACAATCATAGTATTTCCATGCTATGCTTTGCAGCTTTACTAGGGAATTATAGGTGTGATAGCTTCCCGTTGCTTTCCACTATATATATATATAACTCTAGAAATTAAGCGTAGTGAGAATGAAACTACATAATTTTATTGTAATTAAAACACTAGCATACCAAAGGTGTAATAGGGTTCACATTATTATTTGGAGATTATATAATAGTAAATTAATGTGAGAGTTGTCAGACAATCTGTATAAGGTATTGTGACTTACTAGTAGCGCCGTAACGAGGATCATCCCTGCCACTACGCAGCAGCGCAGTCTCGTGTTGTTGATTTTCGGTCTGTTTGCAAGGTCTTCGTCCAGAGCCTCGAGCTATAGATTCCAAATATGAGGCAGCTCCTGTTACCCCAAACTGGATGTAACGTGTGCACCATTGATTGCACCTTCTCAGCCAGACGAGGCGGGATTTTCCAGTTGCCTACCAGTAAAAATATATAAATTGCACTAAATTATAATAATAATAGCTTTACTTTACCTTGTAGAGTTAAGCACTTAAGGCCTTGTATATCACTCAACCAGGATATAAAAAAACACAAAACATATCTTAACATTTAAATTAAATAAACAAAATTATCACTTGGCATATATCCAATATAATTATTATTTACAATATGTTTTTATTTAATGTGGATTTAACGAATGAAATATAAAATGACACCCTATTATTTGCAGATGACATTGTGTTCATATCGAATTCAGAAGATGACCTAAAACTTTCAGTCCACTCTTTTCACCAAATTGTAATAAACTACAACATTAATAAAATCAAACTAACAATAAATATTATAAATAATTCCAATACTATTTGTAAATAGCTTACATAACCAGATTCTAACTCTAGGGCATTAATTTTTTTGGCTGAATATGCGAGAATTTTATTTATGAGAATGCTCAACAGAAAAACCTAGTTCGCAGTAAAATTGTTATTAATAATACAATATTAGAACAAACTAACATGTTTAACTAATAATAATAATAATAATAATAATAATAATACTTTATTTATTCTGGCAGAGTTAAGGCCATAATGCCCTCTCTTCCACTCAACCACACACCAACTACCTCGGATACCAAGTTACATACGAAGAGGAAAAAAGATTTTAGTCAAAAAATTATAAAATTCCATAGAGTAACAGGAATTATAAATAATATTTTCAACAGTACAGCACCACACACGAACTAGAATTTGTAAAACACTGGCCACACCCATATTATGTTACGGCAGTGAGGCCTGGACAATTCGCAGTGTAGATGAACAAAGATAAACTGCGGCAGAAATGAAATTTATGAGACGTACTGCAGGCTACTCAAGAACAGACTAGAAAGGAATTCTGAGATTCTCAGAGAATTACAAACAGAATTAATAATGGAATATATACAAAAATACAGAAACAAATGGAGATCTCACGTAAGAAGAATGGCAGAACAAGAATACGATGCTAAATCTTAAATTACCAGCCACTAGGCAATATATCTTTGGGCAGACCCTTCAAACGTTGGATTGAGACCGTAACAGACCATTAGGTCTAATATATGAAATATATGTAGAAATTCAGAATCTTGAAAAAAGTGAAAGAGAGTGCAATTTTCGTCTTTCGCTAAGACGGAGTCAATAGAGATTATTGAAGTGTTCGGAAATATGATCATAACGGCGGGTATTGAAAATGAATCGAACGCAAGCATTATGCACATTTTGAAATCTCTACGACACGTAGTTTAGGTCGTATATAACGTCACAATAATCGATGTGTGGAAACATAAAATTCTGCACAAGGGTTTGTTTTAGTGAAACTGCTAGAAAATTCTTTAAACGTCTAAGATAATGTAAGAAGGAAAAAGTTTTTTTTACATATTATGTGTTTCATTTGTTTACCAGGCACAAATTATATTCCAACGAACAGTTTTAATTACTTTATTCAGTCGAATAATATCTGTACTATTAGAGTAAAGAATAAAACAGATTACATTCTTGCAGGAGGAAAATCTAGTTACGCCAAACACGTCATCAACGCCGGCCACCACCTGAATACAATAGAATACACTCTTACTACGAGTATCATTTACAGAGAAAGAAGTCCAACAAAGATAAACATAATATAGGGTTTCCAGTATAAAACCGGACACTCTGCGGCTGGCAGAGTGAAATGCGGACGAGGAAAGAGCGCTGCCTGACGGGTGAAACCCCGTGAGGCGTGTCCGGTTTGATATTGGAAGCCCTGTAGAAGAACTTGAAAATTTGAAACAAAAAAACACAATTTAATTTAAAATGAGAACACACCCAACTAATATAACCCTCTATACGAAATAAATAAATAAATAACAGCCAGTAACTCTGATGATGCTGGAAGGCTGCTGATGTCAAATGCGTCGCAAAACAACAAGAAGAACAGTTGGAAGCCGTATTCTGAAAAGCATAGAGTTCTTAAAAGTTTAAAAAATGTGTATACAAATTATACCTAGTTAAGGACGGCGGAAACTGCCAGGTATTTATTTTAATAGTTTACAGAATAAAAAATGCACTGCGATGGATGTATAAATGGCAGTTCCGGCTCAACTGCACCTATACTAGCACTTGATTTTTCAGTTATATTGTTATAACCTATAACTCTTCTTCTGTATTTACTAACATTATTTAATATTTCAAACTTTTTCAAACAATTTTTATAACATTATTAGACAATTTTGAAGTATTTATTTAAATATGCAAATCATGATATTATGACATTGTTTGACAATATTGTGATGCTAACTGCTATTTTCTCAACAGAGTATATTACTTAGTCTATGATTTTTCTATCGTTGTTTTGGATTATCGCTGGTTGTATCAGCGTTAGGGAGTGATAAGTAAGTGTACACCCATTTTTAATAAATGTTTGGTAATTTTAATATTATTAATATCTTTTTTTAACTTAGATTTGGGGATTTATTGCAAATATTGGTAATTTAAATTTCAAAGCAACGGATAGTAATCAAGGATGATAATCGATATGTGATTCATTGTGGGTTATCGCTGGCTGTATAAACTCTGGCGCATGCGCACTGTTGTTCTATAGGACTTTAAAAATATTTCACGCTAGTTTAAGTGCAGTTTTTCCCCAGTTCCTTTTAATGTTTCACAATTTTATTTTAATCGAGTATGCATGATATAATAATTAAAATGGAACAATTTAATCAATTTTATTAAACCACATGCCATTAAACTTGTTTTATTTTTGGCTGTGTTAATCAATTTTATTAAACCACATGCCATTAAACTTGTTTTATTTTTGGCTGTGGTAATCAATTTTATTAAACCACATGCCATTAAACTTGTTTTATTTTTGGCTGTGTTAATCAATTTTATTAAACCACATGCCATTAAACTTGTTTTATTAAACCACATGCCATTAAACTTGTTTTATTTATGGCTGTGTTAATCAATTTTATTAAACCACATGCCATTAAACTTGTTTCATTTTTGGCTGTGTTAATCAATTTTATTAAACCACATGCCATTAAACTTGTTTCATTTTTGGCTGTGTTAATCAATTTTATTAAACCACATGCCATTAAACTTGTTTCATTTTTGGCTGTGTTAATCAATTTTATTAAACCACATGCCATTAAACTTGTTTTATTTTTGGCTGTGTTAATCAATTTTATTAAACCACATGCCATTAAACTTGTTTTATTTTTGGCTGTGTTAATCAATTTTATTAAACCACATGCCATTAAACTTGTTTTATTTTTGGCTGTGTGAATCCATGTAAATGCACGTTACTGGTAAGAAATAAAATGATCATCTCACTTATCATCTATATGGTTCTTCGCATAAAAATTAAGATTTTGGACCCCTTCCTATAAGATAAAAACTTTCAGTTGTATTTTTATTATAACTTAAATTTTTATTAACCATGCGCATTATAAATTAATGTGTTCTGAAAAATTAGTGACACGAAGTTTACAATGTTTCATAGATCTTAAATAGATCTAGTGGCGCAAGCGGTTAGACGATTGCCTTTCACCGCTGTTGTCTCTAGTTAATTTTTTTTTCGGGATTTTCCCCTGCCATAAATTTCATTCCACCATTTCTCTACAGTTAGCTCAGTCATTTCATTTAATTTTACCTGCCCCTGTGGTGGTGTGTCAGGCGAGGTCAGCCGGTTTCCTTGTCATTCACTGACCTCCAATATAAGTGGCTTCATTATATCTTATCCCTCGACCCGACCCCGAGTCGGACATGAGTTGAGATTTTTTTCTTTTTTAATAGTTCTCTCATTTTATGAATGATGAAATCTGAAGTATTAGAAAAAACCGACTTAGGCTCAACTGCACTTCTACTAGCGCTTGATTTTTCAGTTATATTGTTGTAAACTATAGCTCTTCTTCTGTATTTACTAACATTATTTAATATTTTAAACTTTTTCAAACAATTTTTATAACATGATTAGACAATTTTGAAGTATTTATTTAAATATGCAAATCACAATATTATGACACAGTTAGACAATATCGTGATGATATCTGCTTTTTATTCACAGAGTATGTTACTTTATCTATGATTTTTCTACTGCTGTTTTGGGTTATCGCTGGTTGGATCAGCGTATACACCCATTTTTAATAAACGTTTGGTAATTGTAATATTATTAATATTTTTTAAACTTAGATTTGGGGATTTATTGCAAATATTGGCAATTTAAATTTCGTAGCGACGGATAGTAATCAAGGATGATAATCGATATGTGGTTCGATTGTGGGTTATCGCTGGCTCTATAAAACTCTGGTGCATGGACACTGTTGTTCTATAGGACTTTGAAAATATTTCACGCAAAGTTTGAGTGCTGTTTTTCTCAGACATATTTCATTAGAATAGAGTGAAATATGTATATTCAGTTTGAATTATCACTTGTCCGAAAAACGTTGGTCTGCGGTGTACATAAATGTGCAAGTAGTTGGTGTGGTTTTTCAGATGCATTCAGCTAATTTTGCAACATGGTTTGATTGTATTTTCGAGTTCACTTTTAATTCATTATTGATTAGTTTAATAATTGAATAGACAATTGAACTATTAAAATGTGAGCGAAAATATTTTCAAAGATCTGTATTTTTAGAATAACTCCCGTCTACCGCTATTTGAAGATAAAATCTAAGAAAAAATTATAAATAAGAGAATAAAAAAAAACATTGCGCGACAGGTCTGGAAGGTCTTAGGCAGGATATTGGCTCAACCCCACTTGTATCAATCACTGGCGAACGATCATCCAATTAGTATAAGTATGTGGTCAGCATGTCAGGTCCCCAGCTGTTAAAGATGGTTTTCTCAACCTGAATAAGTTATCCAATTTTTTCAATATGCCATATGGTCAACGGTTCCCCACATCGGTCGAAATTCCACGAGAGAATTTCTTCTACATAGGGAGTCGAACTAGCGAACTTTCTGAAGCACTGTTCGATGGCCTTAGACAGCTGGGCCATAATATGAGAGGATCAGAAGATACGATATAATTGTAAAATTAACAACGTCTATGAAAAAGTAACAGGAGCACACAAACATCAACTTACTCTTTAAATGGACGGCTTTACTCTGTATCTAGTTCAAATCTCGGGACAGACGATTCTTACTGAATTTTTTCCAGGTTTTATCAATTTTTAAGACAAATGTTGAATTGGATCGTTAGGACGATCCTTCTTTTCATTAGTTATATCATATTAGGAAATTTTAAGCAAACGGGTGTAAGTTTAATTTTTTCGGTATAGAGAAAAAATAAGTTTCAAGTAGAAGTTGTATGATAAAATAATATATTCTTGAAAATTATAACAATCATTCCGTGTCTACTCCTAATGCATACACTTATATTCCTTTACCAATAATTAAAATTATGCTTGAATAATATAATTATGCATCAAACTCGTTTTTTGCAAAAAAAAAGTCACTAATACCACTTAGCTTCTAACCGCCTCATATTTAATTAACATTTGATTTTCATTAATTTTCTGAAGACACGTGATCTACGCAACCACTGATATACATCCATACAACCTAGATGCGTTATATTCAAATATGATATTTGCAAGATAAAATCAAAATAAACTAGGAAGTAAACTGAGGGAATATATTAGTAAATATATGTCATCTTGAAACTGAAAGTAATTTAAAGTAAGTATACAGTTTTCTATTTTTGAAAGAAATAATAACAAATATTGTGCTTAATAATTAAGGAAGAATAAGCTTGTAAGTATGGCTTTTGGGGAGTTTTTCTCATCTTTAAGACAATTACCAGGAAAATTTAAAACGTCAGCGAATAGTTCCCGAACATAATCTGGGCATTTTTTTTTTCATTATATTTTTATCTATGTAGTTTTGAAGGTGATCTCTCGTTCGGAGAGGACCGCATGTCTTTGTGTGATCAAAAAAGTAATGTGTGTGATTCATATTTAAAATCTGTATCCAACAGGTCGTGCGTAAATACCGGGCGGCGTGTTGCAAGTAACTAGTACCTATAAGGTGAGAGGTCAAACTAAGTTAATGGAGTGGAATTGAAAGTCTGTAAGTTTGACACTGTTTAAGGAATATTTTACATTGTCCAAACCTATACACAATTTGTATTTAAATCATATTTTCCTCATAAATTATTTAAAACATGTGCCACATATACAGTCACTACCAACAACATTCGGTTTGGCCTTAATATTATATGTTATCTATTAATTAAATAAAAATAAAACTTGGTTTTATTTGATTTTCATATTTATTAAGATATAATTCAGTGCAACTGTTTCGGTACACTGTACCTTCTTCAAGACATGTTAACAAATTATGAATTGTGTTCCAAGTGATCTAAGCAACACTAGATAGATCATCGGTTGATTAATGTCTTTGACATCGTCCGATTCCTAATAGCCAATTTTGTCCGTCCATCCAATCTCCTGGTTGTAGATGTTTCTCCTTAATATATAAACATATTCCCTGATTCCAGGAGGTTTTAGGTCTTCCTCTGCTTCGTCTTCCCTCAGGTTTCCATTCCAAAACAGATTTTGGTAGTCGATCCTCTTCCATTCGCTGGACATGTCCGTACCATCTTAATTGCTGAGTTTTAATATAATCTAAAATAGTGTCTTCAATCTTAATTTTCTCCCTTATAACTAAGTTCCTAATTTTTTCTCTTCTTGAAATTCTTGCGGCCCTTCATATAAAATCCATTTCCGTTGCCAAAATGTACTTATTTGTTTTTGATGTTAATGGCCAAAGTTCTGCTCCATAAGTAATGATGCTTTTAAAATTGCATGATATAAATTCATTTTATTTTGATTACTTATATTTTTATCCCACAATATTCCATTCAGGCAAGCAATTGCAAAATTTCCTTTATTATTCGTATTTCTTATTTCCTCTTCATAACTCCCATTTTTATTTATTGCTTTTTTGTGTTATTTTCCTTGGGTGTGATGTATCTTCTTTATTATTTTATTTAAAATTAAGTCTTATTTCATTTTTATTTATTTGAGTTCGTGGGACTTTACCTCGGTATCGGTATGACAAATTAATATTTTAATTCCTAAATATGTGATATCACTACAAGATTTTATTGTTTCTCCAGTCTCCAAAATTAAATTTTGTTCTGATTCACCAATTGATAAATATTTTGTTTTTTCATGTTCAAATTTAATCCCCATTTTTCATATTCCTCTATTAATTTTCTAGTCATATATTCTAAATCTTCATAATCTTGTGCAACAATACAACAATGATTTATTTAAATTTTTTAATTTAACAAAGGTGATTCATTCAAATCAAGTTGAGAATGTAACAGTTTATTTATTTAATTGAAATTCTCAACTTGATTTGAATCAATCACCTTTATTGAATTAAAAAAAAATTAAATAAATTATTGTTGTATTGATCAGTTGGAACACAATTCATAATTTAACATGTTTTGAAGAAGGTACAGTGTACCGAAACAACTGTCACTGAATTATATCTTAATAAATATGAAAATTAAATAAAACTAAGTTTTATTTTTATTTAATTAGTAAATATAGATTTTCATCTAGTAAACACCAACTCAATTGATTATTATATATTATTGTTCTTTTTAGACGACCTCAGTGATACAGTGATTATGTTCCTAGCTTCTAGTCCCGAGGGTCGCGGGTCGATGAATTTTAAGAATGGGAAAATCCAAGAGACTAGTCCTCCGGGTGGGACTTTAAGCCCTTCTTCAGGCTCGTAAAAGAACCGCAAGCTTTGAATAAAAATACCTCTGTGCAAAAATTTAACCGACCTTCATCCATACAAGTAATAATTTACTTGCCTACTAGATGTTTCGTTGAAGCGATTTGCTAACCACATGTCACTCGTTGACATATGTAGGTAAATAAACGTAACTGAATTAGCCTGGTAAAGGGAATCTCGCTAGGGAGCACCCATGTCCCCATGCGGGACATATGAGTATAACATACATTGTTCTTTATATGTTCATCTTTGTCCAGATAATACTGATTTTTTAAATAAATATTAATGCATATTTTACTTTAATATTACAGTATGCGTATTATTTGAATTGATAATATTTATGATACCATGAAAAATTACTTAACTTTTATTATATTAATATTTATATTCATTTGCATTTTATTCTACATATTTTAATGACATTCCTAACTTAGTTGTTTTTTTATTTCAATTCCATATTACAAAAACAAATTAAAACTTTTAAAAATTAAAAATCGAATATTAATTGGAACAACTGTAAGGATTCGCCAAATAATAAACAAAAATAAAATCCTGAAACTGGCCTGAGTCTCAGAAGAGTTTTGTATATCTACATAGAAAAACAAAATACCATAAAATATTAACAAATAGAAATGAGATAAACATTTATAATATTTTATTATTATTTCTGAAATGCGTTTTTGAAACTCGTTTGTTATTATAGAATTAGCTGATTACATGAAGTTAATAATCACTTACCTTAATTGTTAGAACATTTTGTTAACCACTGATTAATCCAGTGTGTGTATGGTGTGTAGGCTTGTGGTATACTGAGCTTGAAGTACTGTAAAGATCACTTTGGTGGTGGTACGAAAAAGAGGACATCACAAGAAGTGTGCTCCGCCATTGTGACTCTGAGCGAATCGGACCGAAAAAAAATTATCTCATGCAGTTCGTGCTAATGTTATGGAACAGTGTGCCAGGTAGTTCATATTGAATTCTTTGGTACCCAGGTTGGCACATTCCTGTAGGTAAAGCCGTTCTGTTTGTGGTAGACTCTTCCTTAGCTGTGCGTCATTTCTCATAAATCCACACACACTATTTTCAAATAATTAAGCAATTAAATTGTCCTCCGCTGTGGTCTCGAGGTAGCGTGCTACCTTGCCACGCAGCGGGCCCAAGTTCGATCCTCGATCGGGACAAGTTTCCTGTGTGAGATTTATTGGGATTTTTCCTCACCTAAAGTTTTAAGAATTGTGAAACAGTACCTGATATCTCAGCCGTCCTCAATAATTTGCACTGTTGTTTTATAGGAGGCCTTTCGATAACATAAATATATTTTGCTTTCATTTTGGTACTGACAGTTGTTGGTTATTATTTTGTACAGGAGGTTTATATCGCTGGATACGTTTTCATTCAGGAAGTCACATATAAACATGTGCTGAATAAAAATATACCCAGCAAAATAAACCCCTCTGTACAAAATAATAACCAACAACAGTCAGTACCAAAATGAAAGCAGAAGATGATACTTAAGTTATCGAAAGGCCTCCTACAAAACAACAATGTAAATTATTGAGGACGACTGATATATCAGGGACTGTTTTACAATTCTTAAAACTTTAACACAGTGACCTCAACGGAGTTTTCGTATTGTATCTTAAAAATCTTGAATTTCCTCACCTGCCAGTCAAATGTCAGGAAATTACTAAAATTAGGACATAAGCATTTACAGAAAACCTACCACCAACACCATAGCAATACATAAAAATCAAGACATCTATATCAACAAAAATTAGTACTTTCATCGGCTTAATAGATGAAACTACCTTTAAATAAAACAAATTACTTCAAGGAACTAAATTACATAAAATATTTAGCTACAAAAAATGGTTATAACTCACAAATAATAAACAAATTGATCAGAAAAGAAAAAAAAACGATTTAAAAAAATTAACGAAACTTGAAAAAAGAAATTAATATAAAAGCAAATAATTGGATCATTTTTACTTACACAGGTAATGAAACAATCAAACTAGCAAATCTATCAGAAAACACTATAAAAATATCAAATAGTCTACAAAACCTATAACAAATTAAATAAAGTAATATATAACAAATTTGAAGAGAAAAATTATACGCTCAGACCGGGACTTGAACCCGGGACCCTTGGTTCTCTAGACCAAGTGCTCTACCAACTGAGCTACCTGAGCAAGTACCGATCTAAACGCAAATCTTTCTCTATATACTCTATATACATTGTAATTCCCATCCACCAAATACCATTTGGTGGATGGGAATTACAATGTATATAGAGAAAGATTTGCGTTTAGATCGGTACTTGCTCAGGTAGCTCAGTTGGTAGAGCACTTGGTCTAGAGAACCAAGGGTCCCGGGTTCAAGTCCCGGTCTGAGCGTATAATTTTTCTCTTCAATTATGATTTATCCATCATTGAGATGTACGAAATCAATAATAAAAAATATATAACAAAATTGAGGAAAACAATAAATATGAAAACAAAGGCATATATAAACTCAATTGCAACGACTGTGAAAAATTTTACATTGGTACAACATCTAGAAGTTTAAGAATCAGATTTAATGAACATTTTTCGGACTATATTAAAGGAGAAGGCTAATCAAATTTCGCCAAACCCATTTCAGAAAGCGGCCATAGTTTTTAACAATTTCGATAGTACAATGTCAATTATACACAGACAGAACAACAGACAAAACATTAACATCTTGGATGAAATCGAAATTATCAAGGAGGCCAAGAATTCAAACAATTTCAACGAAAATATGCATAATGAGCAAAACCCTCCATTAGACATATACAGATAATTCAACGCTACAAGTACTCCAGAAGATGAAGCATGTTTCGAAAGGCCTAGAGTGAAATCAACAAAACATTTAAGTAGAAACATTATAGTTGAGGAAGACGGTAGTATACAAGTATATATATATATATATGCATTTATATATATATATATATATATATATATATATATATATATATATATTAATATATATATCCATCCATAGTATTTCTGCCCGAGGGCAGGTCTTTCACTGCAATCATAGCATTTTCATGCTATGCTTTGCAGCTTTACTAGGGAATTGTAGGTGTGGTAGCTTCCCGTTGCTTTCTACACCGGTGAAGAGTGGTGATGATAATGATAAGGGTGATGATGATGGCCATATGATTCCGGGGACCGTTTGGGCCTTAAAGTTTTCCTGACATTTGTCTTACAGGTGAGGAAAAACCCCGATAAAAACCTCACCCAGAAAAACTGCCCCGACCGGGGATCGAACCCGGGCCCGCTGCGTGACAAGGCAGCACGCTACCTCGAGACCACAGCGATGGGATATATATATATATATATATATATATATATATTATTTAAGGGTGATCATATATCGAACACGTATAAAGAAAATTTCATGTTTATTGCATTGTACGATTATGGTGATCTAAGGAGCATCAAATCACAAATTAATCATAGTAATTGTGAGAAGAGAAATAATAAATAAAAATTAGAGGTAATGAGAATACGATGACTATTTAACTCATGCCACAAATGCTAGTCAATGACCAATCACGTTTCAATGAATGTTGTTTTACAACCAATGACAGCCGTGTTTCACCTCGCTCTTTATCGATTTCTCTTTATTAGCTCCTGCTTTTGTGATAAAGAAAGCTTCTCCTTTTTAATATTCTGAACAAGTCAAAGCATTATTTTTCTCCAACAAATACATTGAATATAGCAAATAATGAAAAGATTCCTTGATTTTACTGAGTTGTTTACTAAAAAAATAATGAATAACCCATAATGTTAATTATGATATATAGTTTGATGTGTTTCATTATTTCTCCACTTGGATGCACTCTGTGTTTTCTTTATGTAATTGTAATGTTAATGTTTTTAGTGTATAATGCTATTGTGTTATTATTTAATTGTAATATTATTATTGTGTTTTCTTTATGTAATTGTAATGTTATTGCTGTTTTTGTTGTTTATTTTTCTTTACACTAGTGTCAATTATTACTTTATTGTAACGGACTGTCAACAGCAAGTACGACTTACTGCCCGTGCGACCCATATTTGTAAATAATATTGTAAATAACTTACTTTTTGTCTAATAAAGCCCTACTACTACTACAATATTGCGATTTTATTTGGCAATAAATAATTAATATGATCAAGCAGCAGTGAATGAACATAACCTCACATTTCTGATTTGTTTTCAAACGTCGCCGTTTACATTAAATATATAAATATTTTAAAATAACTATAGTTAAGCAATGATTTGTGAGTAAACAGCTTAATTTTATTCGTTAAGTAGCCCTAACAAATGACACTCTTGATTTCCAAATTCTCTAGATAAATTGGAAATCACTCGTGACATTACTTATGATAATGAAACCATGATAATGTACAATATTTAATCCGCATCATCATGCTCATAGTACAGTCCTTAGAAAAAATGAACTGTCATGAAACTAGACAGAGTTTTCATACCATCTTTCCATGAAACGACCGAGAAAATGTATATCAGGTAATAATTCAGCATTGCCTTAGATATTCTGGAATTTGTCATTTCTAGAACTTTCCTGCCAATTTGTGGAAGGAGATGAATTATTGTCTCGCTACTGTCTTTTGTCACTAGAGTATAATATATTCCATATACTATATGGAATACTTATAGATATTTGAATTTGCTGAAATTTATTTATATTTTTTACCGTATCTCCCAACATGTCTGTGAAGTTTATATACATTATCAATCCATCCATAGTAATTCTGCCCGAGGGCAGGTCTTTCACTGCAATCATAGTATTTTCATGCAGCTTTACTAGGGAATTATAGGTGTGGTAGCTTCCCGTTGCTTTCCACACCCGTGAAGGATGATGACGATAAGGATGCCAATGATGGCCGGATGATTTTCGGGGACCGTTGGGCCCTAAGCTTCCTGACATTTATCTTACAGGTGAGGAAAAACCCCGAAAAATCCTCACCCAGGAGCCTGTCCCGACCGGGAATCGAACCCGGGCCCACTGCGGTAGACTTATATACATTTATATAATTTTTGCCTGTTATCAAGTGTGTGAAGTTTAAGTATAAAATCGATGAGATAATTTGTTAACCCAATATAATTTAGTGTTTAGTGTAATAATAGGCAGACTATTGTTATAACAAATCGAGACGATTTTTTCTCGAAATAAAACATGGTATGTACTTTTTATTATCAAAAATAAACATTCTGTAAACAAACAAATTTCGATAATTTAGAGTTGGAGCTTATCTGGAATTCAAAATTTGAAAATTTTGATCTAGCGCCCGTAATTTATTTTCTCACAACGAAACTAGATATTTAACATTTAATTAACAAAAGTTACGTAAGTGTATTTATTATTATTATTATTATTATTATTATTATTATTATTATTACATTTTTGTCATTAGTAATGAAGATCAAATATGACATTAAAAATAAATAACATTTATCTTTAAAATGCTTACTTGTTATAGAAGCTATGAGATGGAAGTGCGACCATGTCCCCCTTAATAGAGAATTGAATTAGGAAGAAAAAAAAATGTTTATGCTAGAATGCTTGAGTAGCGCAGTTGGTAGCGCGCTGACGTATAAAGTTAGAAGTCTCGGATTTTAATCCCGGTTCAGGTGTTTTTCTTTTCATGTCAAATGTATATCTTAAACCAGCAAAATCTGACCTTGATCTTACATTATTCGATGCAGTTCCTGCGTGATGTACGTCTTTCTATTATTTTTTTACTTAATTACAAGTCTATACTATGCTTCATAATTAAAATCGGGAAGATCATTTGTAGTAATTTTTGTACATCAAATGATAAATTACAGTACGTATTATATTTTGTGCACCTCTAGAAAAAAGAAGAAGAATCTAGAAGTTACTCTGTGTACGGTACTTGTATTGAGTGGACACCAGGAGACCAAAACGGGATGAAAAGAGAAGATTGGAAGCTAGAAATATGTAAAAGGGGCATGTAAAATGAAATAAAAATGCAGTTGTAATAAGAAGGGTAGGTGAAATGATTTTGAAATAGGTCATAAAGAAGAAGAGAACAAATTAGCAGGGCAACTTGTCGATGGAGGAATTTGAATGAATGGTGAAGGGAGTAAATGTCCTGAGATGAATGTATAAAATAATAGCAAAAAAAATTGATCGTGAATATACTCGAAGGGAAATCAGAGCAAGGAGAAGTTTGAAGAATTATGAGTTTTCAGTGAAGGACTATCCTCGAAGAGTAAAAGTTATGAATGAACTGTCATTTGACTTAAAAGACGAAGAGGATACTTATAGCTAAATAAAAAATACGTTGTTATCTTTCCGCCGTATTTTGTCCCATTATTTTACCTCTCATAGCATGCGTATAATTTAAAAAATAAAATTTTATTGGTACAGCGTTCATCCACAAGTTTTATTTTTTATTTAAATTGATTTTTGTTTCTTACTCTGTCATAATATGCATTAAACTGAAAATATCCTGTAGATTAATTAAATTGTATTTTTAAAGTTTGCATAGAAGATTATTTTATCTCCTATCCTGAGCGAGCTCCACTCTTCAATATTATTTTTGCGCGATAGTGCGTTTTGTCGTACTTACAGCAATGGCGACCATAATTGAACGTTCAACTTCCTACATTTCGGGGTTGCCAACCAAAATAATTATACTGTAATATTACATTTACACCCACGTGCGGGAAATAAAACCATTGCCCTCTATGTATTCTAAGTACAATATATATATATATATATATATATATATACACAAAAAATATCCAAAAGGTAGTGTAACATTATACGAAACAAATTACTGCAATTTAAATGAACTGAACTTTTTTTGTAACAATATAAAGCAATAAATGCGTACTTGCGGCCATGTTATCAATAATTGTTCTCAAGACCTCCTGTTGTTTCAACTAATAAACACTGTCCACTCTGTTAACGTTAGTCAATTGTCTATAATGAACGCAAATATTCCCATTATTTTATATTATTATATATTATTTTACTATTACTCATTATATATTATTTTACTATTACTTATTATTTTGAAAACACCATCGCGCAAAAAAGTATGTACAACGCACGTTTGAGAAGTGTTTTACAGAATCTCGGAAATTAAAAACCTCGCTATCGCTCGGTTTTTAACATTTTCCCTCGATTCTGTAAAACCCACTTCCCATCCTCGCATCGAAATATACTGTTTTGCACGATAGTGCGTTCTGTGGTACTTACAGCAATGGCGACCATGATTGAAAGTTCAATTTCCTCAATTTTGGGGTTACTAACCTATAAATACCTAAATAAGTATACTGTAATATTACAAATTACATACCTAGCGCGGGAAGTAAAACACTGACCTTTATGTATACTACGTACATTGTATATACAAAAATATATCCAAAGGTAGTGTTAATGTACATTATACGAAGCAATCACTGCATTTTAAATAAACTGAACTTATTTGAAACAATATAAAACAATAAATTTGTACTTGCCGCCATTTGATTCCTGATTGGAGTCACGGCCTGTTGCAGACTCAACTAAATTATTTTCGGCATTTACCGTATAAACATTGGCTTGAATGTTAAGGTAGTCAGTTGTTTATAATGATCACAAATATGTCCAAAAAAATATATTATTTTACAATTAATCATTATTTGAAAACGCCATCGTGAAAAAAAAGGTACAACGCACGTTTGTGAAGTGTTTTGCAGAATCTCCGAAATTAAAAAGCTTGCTATTGCTCGGTTTTAATATTTTCCTGGCTTCTGTAAAAACCACTTCCCAACTTCGCATTGTAACTCTAACTCATTGGCACTTTCGAACCCGTAGGTTCATGGCCGTGCGGACATAAGCTCTCCATAATCCCTATCATGAGCCAATGTTTTCCAGTCATCCCCTGTATAATCTACTTCCCTCAAATCATAGTTAATGTTATTCTCCCACCTCATTCTTGGTATACCAACTGGGCGTTTTCCCTTTGGTTTTCCTACAAAAGCTTCCATGCACGTCTTTCATTCCCCATTTGTGCCACATGTCCTGCTAATCGCAGTCTACGAGATTTAACTGTTCTCATTATATCTGGCTTTCTATAAAGACCATGTAATTCATTGTTATGCAGTCTTGTCCATTCGCCTGTCTGTTCAACTCTCTTTGGTCCAAAGATTTTCCTAAGAACTTTATTCTCAAATACTCGTAATCTCCTTTCCTGCCTTAATGTAAGAGTCCGTGTTTCGCATCCATATAATATAACTAGTAGAATAATAGTTTTATATATTTTCTGTTTAATGTTTTTTGAAAGGAGTTGGAAGAACTTCGCATTGTAATATATTAGTTATTACAAACCTAATGGTATGTTAAGAGTGGCTTTATGTAGAAGTTTATGGTCCGTGCAATTCATGTATCATAATTATTTTAATCTACTCGCATGATATAGTATTCGCGGAATTAAGAGTTTTGACTGATTAATGCAAGTTTCTAATTTGCTGTATGTGACATATGATGTTCATCTCGGGGTAATAAATGTAACATTTCCTAAAAGTGTCAGCATAGTTTTGTTGTGTAATTCCACGGATTAGAGGAGCATGTAGTACATGATTCGATTCCGTTAATTATGTAGGCAATTGATGCTTGTTGTCATTACTGATATTCCTAGAATTGTTCAGAATAATCAAGATGCCTGTGAAGTTACGAGATCAGCTCTGATGCAAGAACATTAGATAGAAACCAATCTAGCTCTCGCTGGTTTCAACTTGGATCATGTAAAATTTTAAATATCGAACAGAAGAATTACTAAATATATAAATAAACCATCATCAAAGTCCATTCATGAATTTAGGCCATTTGTTGACCTGTTACGGCCTCAAGAGAAACATTTGTTTCGGTATCCTGTGATCCTCCATTCGATGAATATGTTGCATCCATCATGACTTATAATCAGAAATTTTGTTTCCTAAAGGTTCCATGTGTAATTCTTCTAAGATTTCTTATTTTTTTTATGTGTGTATCCTGCAGGCCTCTGAAGGTATCTCATTTCAGCAAATCTAAGTCTCTATAGGCCTATATCCTTCTGTTTCAATGTCCACACTTCGCTATCATACAAAATAGTTGGAAGAGCTAGTGTTTTTATACACTTTTAGTCTTAAATTTTTTGGACTAACTGTAGCTTGAAGATAGAATTTATTAACCCTAAAATCCTTTAAAATTTTTATATTTTTGTATTTAATACTAATAAAATTCATGTTTAAAACCGTTGAGGTGGATAGTCATAAAATGAAATAAAGTTAAAATATACCTTCTTAGGTCAGAGCCGTCGTCCCAAACTTATAAAATATGTATTCTTATTTGTCTGAAGGCCTTTCAGAATATCTATTCCATCTTCAGCAGGTGTTTCTTCACTACATTACTTGATGTTCTCGGTGCTGGTCCTAATGTAGTGTGTTAAGTACAACAGTACATTAGGACCAGCACTGAGAACATCGAGTAATGTAGCGAAAAACACTTGCTGAATATGTAATAGATATTCTGAAAGGCCTTCAGACAAATAAGCATACATATTTTACAAATTGAGGACGACGGCTCTGACATAAGAAGGTACATTTTAACTTTATTTTATTTTTTTATTTACAATGTTTTCTTCTTCATATGGGATATTGCATCCTATATACCGCTGTGGTCTCGAGGTAGCGTGCTGCCTTATGACGCAGTGGGCCCGGGTTCGATTCTCGGTCGGAACAGGTTCCTGGGTGAGGTTTTTCGGGACTTTTCCTCACCTGTAAGATAAATATCAGGAAGCGTCGGGCCCAACAGTCCCCGAAAATCATCCGGCCATCATCATAATCATCATTATCACCAACATCCTTCACCGGTGTGGAAAACAACGGGAAGCTACCACACTTATAATTCCCTAGTAAAGCTGCAAAGCATAGCATGAATATGCTGTGATTGCAGTGAAGTACTTGCTTTCGGATAGAATTACTATGGATGGATATGTAAAACTATTCTTCTGCACTAAAATTGTATTGTCAAGAACAATTTCACTTCAGACAGGATCTATACCTTCACATGCAATCATTTTTGTTTTGTTTGTAGATATCTTCAATCCATATTATTCCGTAATTTCGTTAAGTTCATACAGAACTTTCTGCAGATTATGTTCTGAATTTGAAATTATTATTTGGTCATCTGAAAACAGTAAGGTGTTAAATAATAAATCAATTTAAATAAAGAATAAAATCAACAACTGAAGAAACAAAGGGATGGAGCACTGAATAAATAAAAGTTTAGGATTTGATTTTAAGCTTTTATCTTAAAATCGATATAACGGAATTCAGCTGGATTACTATTAGCATTGATTAAAAACGAAATAATCATTACAGCATATTCCTCTCCAGTGTCACTGCGATATTGGAATCAGATTGATCAAATAAGCGTCTTCTCGTCGAAACTTGGGTACATTCACTTTCGTTTTACGGAAATAAATTTATCCAGCGGCTAGTAGGAAATCTAGAATTTGACAATTTTATAGCGGACTTCTATTGGAGGCATAGAGAACTGAAAAAAAGTGGTTTTCATATATAATCCTAACAAATAAGCTGTATATAGAAACATTTCGGAAGAATTAAAAAAGAAGCAGGGAAACGCGAGGAATTTGAATCAGCGTATAATTTGAATTAAATGAAACTTCAAGATTGATCATCGCTTGTGTAGACTATTTCAGAAAGTTGATTAAGGGCGGAATTTTCCCTCATAACTCACGACGCCATAAACGAGCTCAGAAGAAAATACTTTCGAAGTTACTATTGGAGGGAAAAATAGAAATATATTATAATACAATGAACTAAAGTATCATTCATCTGACTATATAATTCATGCCCCAAATGGGATTCAGTGACCAATCACATTTCAATGATTTTTTATTTACAACCACTCACAGTCGTGTTTCACCTCGAATTTATCAAACGAGTTTATCATATTAAAGAAAGCTCCTCCTTTTTAACATTCTGAATAGGTCATAGCATTATTTTGCAGTGACTAACTCTCTAAGAAATACGGCTACCAGATCGTATATATAGTGCACGAATGTCAGCTGATGGTGCTTGCGGGAGATAATATAAAAACATTTGTAGTAATTGATTATACCACAAAAAAACTACTGTTTGCACTTTCTTAAACAAATTATTTCCCAGGAAATAACGTTGCAGAAAAATATAATTGACATATTTACACCATAGGACATCAGAAATTAATTAATACATATAATGCTGGTTATAAATTTCTCCACTAGGGTGCATTCTTATAATATTGCGATCCTTTGGCTATAAGTAATATTATCTGGTTGCAGTGTTGAACAAGCGTAATAATCGTTTCTCATTTGTTTTCAAAAATAGCCGTTTACATTGAATAAATAGATATTTTAAAATAACTATATTTAAATAATGATTTGTGAGTAAACAGCTTAATTTTATTCGTTAAATAGTCCTAACAAATGCCACTCTTGATTTCCAAATTCTCTACATAAATTCACTCCTCACTTCATGAGTCATGAATTTATCGATAATTTGGAAATCACTCGTGGCATTACTTATGATTATTTTTATATGTTGTTGATTTTTAAATGTTATCTTCGCACAAAGTACAGACTGCGCGCTAGCGTGTAACTTGAACCGATGAAAAATTATCTTCGATATGGCAACGTTTTCTTAGTTTGTTGACAACAATGCCAATTAAAAAAAATAACGGTGTGTGCTATGTGTCGGCCGCAGTGGACTAGTGGTTATGCTGCTTGTCTGTCGTCCCGAGGATCGTGGGATCGATGTGTCGGGGTCGATAGATATTTTAGGATGGAAAAATCCAAGGAGAAAATCCTCCGGGAGGTACTTTAAGCCGTGGATCCTGAGTCTGAAGATTTTCAGGCTCATTAAAGATCTATAAGCCTGAATAAAGAGGCTTTTAAAAAACAAAATTACCGAACCCAACGTCCTAGTAATGCATTAATTGTCTGCTAGATGTCTCACCGCATGCCATTCATGACATTTTTTGGCAAAAAAGGCACGTAACTTATTCAATTTGGCCTAGTAACTCCTAACAAAGTAAAGGCTTAACATTGGGCTACGCTATTATAGATTATAGAAGTGTTACGCTCGGAACTAACGAATATCTAAATACTGAGCCTTATTTGCCAAATATATCAGTCAATATACTGACTGGACTTACTTACTCACTGGCACTATCGAACCCGTAGGTTCATTTCCGCGCAGACATAAGCTGTCCATACATCCCTATCCTGAGCTAATGTTTTCCAATCATTCCCTGTATAATCCACTTCCCTCAAATCATTCTCGGTCTACCAACTGGGTGCTTTCCCTCTGGCTTTCCTACAAAAAACCTCCATGCACGTCTTTCATTCCCCATACGCGCAACATGTACTGCCCATCGCAGTCTATGAGACTTAACTGTTCTTATTATATCTGGCTTCCTATAAAACCATGTAGTTCAATGTTATGTAGTCTTCTGGAGCAAGTGTAAAATATTAGTAATGAGAATAGCACTAACTGTATAATTGATATTTTTTGTGTAAGTGGTGTAATTTACATATATAATGTTAAGTCAATCAATATTTGTGTATGCCTGTTAAAATTTTTAAAGCCTTCCTAATACCAGTTGAAATCACGCTCTTCTCGGTCCAATATACATGACATCTGTCCAAATTATACATAAAATAATTTTGTATAAAATATATTCTAAGCTTCTGGATTTTTTCGTGTTGAGACTTGAAAGTAGTTTTGAAGTTCCTTAGGACAGGTTACTGGCCCGACGCTAAGTAGTCCAGTGGTAGGGCTGCTACCTTTTAGTCTCTGGACAGACATTAGGATACCGCATTTACTCAGTACCCGATGGAACGGTTTTACCGCCGTGACTCGGTCCTCAGAGCCTCGTTTGTGAAAACGGGTTGTACCACGAGAAGGTGAGGATGAGAATTGGGTAGGAGAGATTATACACACGTCACTACCCCTTACAACAAAGGTCTGTATGAACTTAACAAAATTACAGAAGAATATGGATTAAAGATATCTACAGAAAAAACAAAAATTATGGCATTTCAAGGTGTAAATCCTGTCAGAAGTAAAATTGTACTGGACAATAAAATTTTGGAGCAGGTGAATAATTTTACATATCTAGGATGCAATATCTCATATGAAGAAGAAAAGGATGTAAATGCAAAAATATCTAAATTTTTAAGAATTTTAGGGTTAATAAATTCTATCTTCAAGCCACAGTTAGTCCAAAAGCATTCAAGACTGAAAGTGTATAAAACACTGGCTCTTCCAACTCTTTTGTATGGTAGCGAAGTATGGACGTTGAAACAGAAGGATATACAGAGACTTAGATCTGCTGAAATGAGATATCTTCGGAGGACTGCAGGATACACACTACTAGATCACAAAAAAATGAAGACATCTTAGAAGAATTACACATGGAATCTTTAGAAAACAAAATTTCTGATTATAAGTCAAGATGCATACAACATGTTCATCGAATGGAAGATCACAGAATACCCAAACTAATGTTAAGATATCAACCTGCAGGAAGAAGAAGACCAGGACGTCCACTCAAAAGACTTCTGGATGGTGTTTCTCTTGAGGCCGAAACAGGTCAACAAATGGCCTAAATTCGTGAATGTACTATGATGATGATGATGATGATATATTCTAAGCTATTTGTTATTATTCATTTATTTACTAATGTTGCACGAGTGGTCCTTCAGTTGACATCCTTACATTGTAAAACTTTGACAGTATTTAATATCCTATAGCAGAGGTCGGCAAGTAATTTTTTATGGGGTCCCGATACTTTTGAAACATTTTATCGAAGTTCAAATTCTTTATTTTAAATATCACTCACGAAATTATATGAAATGTAATAGATAGACATATTTGTTTTAAAACATTAGTGGGATAATTTACATTTGCTCTCGCGACATCTGGTAATAATGGAGAATATAATACATATATAAGAAAAAAATAAGTGTTTGAATTGGATTCGCCTGGTAGTGTAATGGATATCACACTGAGGTACAGACTCAGAGATCCGGGTTTGAATTCCGTCCAGGCATTTATTTTTCTTATCATACCATATTAAGCTTGCATTGCTCAATGTTAAACATTTAATTATAACAATATATATATATATATATATATATATATATATATATATATATATATATATAAAGGTAAAGTGATCCCACTACAGGCCTCAGGAGGCCCTTGGGGTAGTAGGAGGTTAAGGTTCCCACTTTTTCTTGACAATCGGCACTTGATGTCAGCCGGGTTGTCAGCCCTGCGTGACGGCCGCCTTTACCCCAGAACAAGCGTCTGGTACTCATTTCAGTTAGAGGCTGAGTCGACCCCAGGGCCATAGTGCCGCCAGAAGGTTTGGGTCAGTTTAAAAATCCTGACCCCACCGGGACTCGAACCCTCGATCTTCCGGCTTGTAGCGCAGTGCCTTAACCACTACGCTACGGCGTGCCCCCATATATATATATATATATATATATATATATATATATATATATATATGATTTGCTTATGAGATCATTTTGGCGACACGTTTTTGACCTTCCAAGGTCCGAAATTTGAGTTCTGCGGTCTGGACCTAGACCGCGGTTCGCCAGTTGACGATCGTTGTCCTATAGCAACGTCGAAGTATTTTTTTTTTAATTCAATGCCCCAGGTTGTCATTCCGACATTTCTGGTGTTCTCTCCTGGCATTGGCGTAATTATAACCCACTTCTAAGGTTGGGGGGGCTTGGAAGGCGGGTTTACGCTGGCCCTATGATATGATGGGTATTGATGATGGTAGCAGTGCGCCAGGAGAGTCATTAATCCTAAGCTTAATATAAGACGAATATGAATTATGAAAATTGTGATGGCAATATAATGCTCGGGGACCGACTGGGCCTTACGTTTCTTGACATTCGTCTTACAGATCAGGAAAAACTCCGATAAAAACCTCACCCAGGAAACAGTCCCGACCGGGGATCGAACCTGGACTTACTGTGTGACAAGGCAGCACGCTACCTCGAGACCACAGCAGTAGATTTCATACAAAGTATTTTGTACAATCAATTTATAACACAATTTATTGATGTGTTCTAAGTTTCCATAGCTACAAATCCTTAGAAACGGCTCCGAATTACTCGTAAATCAAGTGGGATAAGCTTTGACCAATTGAAATTACTATTAATCAGTTTAAATTTATTGTCTGCATTTATAAAACAGTTTCTCATGAATATATAAGATGTAGATAAAATATATACAGTACAAGACATTATAAAAATAGCTTGATGACCATTGAAAAAGTGAATGGAACAAAATATATGGGCCAAAATAGGCAGACATTCCCTACCTCTGAATTAGATAGAGAAAGAACAAATTTTCCAAATTATTTCACCAAGGTGTTCTGCACAGTAGTTTTATTTTTGTAACTTATATATATATATATATATATATATATATATTTATATATATACTTTTTATGTAACTTACCATACTTTTACGATTTAAATGTTTGTAATTAAGCTATCCAAATAAAGATTCATCGAAATAATATCCAAATGAAGAATTTATTACTAATCGTGTTGTGGTCGATAGATTCTCTATCTTCCATTCATGTAGCCTAGGTTTGATTTAATGTTCTACCTTGGGTCTGGGCACATGCCCCTTGTCTCTTGTGCTCATGTTCAATCTTCGGCGATGGGCATGTCTATACCATAGATCTAGAGAGGCCCTCTGCGGAGTTTCGCACTTTACCTCTCTGCAATGTGTGTTTCAAGGTTCTTGCTACATACTTACAAGGTTTGTTTCTTGGGGGAGGGGTTAGTCTTAAAAAAGGAAAGGAAGTAAAAAAAAATAAACGAGGAAGGAGAAGAATTGATGACATGAGAGAACATATAATGACTTTTTTTTCAAATTTGAAATGCTTGTTTTATATTCTGTGAAAGTTCATCGGCAGTAAAACGTAATAATAGAGTGGAACTGTATTTACACACACACATACACGCACGCACACTCACACACACACTCACTCACAATCATACTTACACACACATTCACACACATACACTCACACACACTCACACACACACAATCATACACAATCATACTTACACACATTCACACACATAATCACACTCACACAAACACACACACTCACACACACTTAAACTCACACACATACACACACTTACACTCACACTCACATACATACACACACTTACACTCACACTCACATACACTTACACACACTCATACTCACACACAACTCACACACACTCACATTCACACTCACTCACATTTACACTCACACACAATTATACCCCATACCATCTCAACTCTACAAACATGTTAGATGATTCGAATATGTTTGCCTGATTAAATAACTTCCACGAGGCTTGTGGACTAAATGTCTAATAAAATGTTTATATTATGGTTGTTGTCGCTATAAGAAAATGATGTTAAGGATATTAAATTCTTGTAATAGAAATACAGATAACTGCCTTAAAGGCGCCAACGAACATTCAGCGCACGCGGCAAGAGACTTCACCAATCAGGAAGTGTTCGTATACCGAGACCCATTGAAGGATTTGGGGGAAGGAAATAGATCAAAATATGAATATAATATTTCAGTAGAATGAAAAACAGAATAAACTGGAATATAATCAAATCATTTTATTCACTTGATAAGGCAGATGTTAGAATTGTTTCTCTCTTGATGTATGCATTTCTAACATTTATTAATAAATTCCAGGAACACTTTCTGTAGCTCTGCTTAAATTACTCCACTGATATGTCGTGTAATTGCAGTATTTAATTTGTCGAGAATATGTGGATTATTTAGATTAGCATTAAAACCCACACATCAAACAGAAGTTAAGTAGTGCATTTAAGTAAGCAGGATGTAATCTATGAATACAACGAATTTTGTATGATTAAAACTTCAAACTTTAAGTGCCCTTAACACGGATCATTGTGATATTCTAACTTCCTGAACTAGAACCCGGCTGGATTTCTGGGAGTTATTTCAATTCTCGCTTGAATATAATAGAGATTTTCTTCAGTGGGAATTCTCTTTGGGCGTGGTTCGTTTTTTTAAATATTGAATCAGTTTGTCCGCAATTTTTAAACAATCTTACAATGCCAAGAATTTGACGGAAGTTTGTTTGCACGGTAAAGTTGTTGAAATTTACGAATCCGTATTGCGTACTACTTTTTCTGTAGAATATAACTTTCGGTGACAAAAATGTGCTGTTCAATTCTGTACTCGACTATGATAATTGAATCACTAACTGTGATTGCATGCAGTACAGATCGGAAATATTAGTTGCTTATATGGGAAGGAGGAAAAAAATTACTAACTCAGCTACACGCCTACATATAAAATCTATTAGCGACACATTTGCTTCCTTCTGTAGATAAACTCCAAGCCAAGATTATTGGGAATTTATTTATTATGAACTAGGTATACCCGGCGTGCGCTGCTACTCATATATAAATTAAAATAAACGTGCTTTTATGTTTAGTTGAGTAAGTAGGAGGAAATATTAACTAACTAACTCACTGACACTATCGAAGGAAATATTTATTTCGCAATTATTTTTAGATACCCCGTGCTGTTTGCCCGGCGTTGTCCTGGAATCTACTCATCCCGATCTTCTTGGCATAAATGAGATGAAAGACAAAAATTAATATACTTCTTATGATTAATTGCATAAGTAAAATGAAAAATAATTATAAATATATATTTAATTACTTTAAGATTCCGCGTGTTGAATACCCGGTGTTGCCCGGGAATCTACTTATCTCTATCTTCTTGGCATAAATGAGCTAAAAGACAAAATTCGTTATTTTGAGTTATCCGTAAAAGAATATATGACATGTGCTGCTATGCTTGCACAGGAATCTACGTACTTGTCTCCATCTTCTTGACATCAATGAAAGACAAAAATTGTTATTGTGAGTTATCCGTTAGACATAAACATATGCTGTCGCAGACTTTTTTTTGTAGAGCTTTTTGAGATATTCAATTCAGTGTACATTAATTGTATATATTTGGTCTCCATGGTATCTTTACCTTGTCGTGGTGGAGCGGCTTGTGTGCTTAAATGATCCTGAGAGCTATGCCGGCGGTAGCATTGCTGCCGATAGGGTTACCCATGCCGGACTGGTCGAAGGTGATAAGCCAGACGAAATAAGTACCTTGGTCGAAAGAGTGACGATCTTTCACCGTAAAAATACAACCGTCAAGAAATGCGGACATGGGTTCTACTGGGGTAAAATTTTCCGGAGGTCAAATAGTCCCCCATTCGGTTCTCCGGGCGGGGACTACTTCAGGGAACCCATGCCAAAGGCTCAAACACAGGGACATGTTCCTAGGAACATGGAATGTTAGGACTTTATACAATAGCGGGGCACTAGAGATATTAACGCGGGAATTGGATAAATCGCCCTTGGATATAGTCGCTTTACAGGAAGTTAGGTGGCCAGGAGAAGGTAGTCAGGAATCAGGAAGCTTTGCATTATACTATGGGGGTGCAGAAAGACCTGCATTTGGAACGGGTTTTTTAGTCAGAAGGAGGATCCTATCCGCTATCCGAGATATTAAGTTTGTTAGTGATAGGATATCATACATAATTCTAAAGGGTAAACGACATGATTTTATAATTGTAAATGTACATGCCCCCACAGAAGATAAAGATGACAAGATCAAGGATGAGTTCTGTGAAGAATTAGAATGCTTATTTGATAGCCTTTCACGATATCATATGAAAATGTCTTAGGAGATTTTAATGCAAAAGTGGGGCAGGAAGATATATTCAAACCAACAATAGGCAAATTCTGTCTTCATGAAGATAGTAACGACAACGGGGTTAGATTAGTCACATTTGCCACATCAAAGAATCTCATTGTTAAGAGCACAACATTTCAGCATAAGGATATTCATAAATACACCTGGACGTCCCCAGATGGAGAAACTCGGAACCAGATAGATCATGTATTAGTGGATAAACGCTGGCACAGTAGCATCATTGATGTTAGATCAGTTAGAGGGACAGACTGCAATTCAGATCATCATCTGGTCAGGGTGAAAATCAGACAACGGCTATCGCTTATGAGAGGAACAAACGCTAAAGATGATTCTGTAAAATATGAATTAAAAAACTTGAAAAAGATGAAATGCGGCAAGAGTTCCAAATCAAAATTGCTAATAGATTTGACGTACTGGAACCTTCAGAAGACAATGTGGCAAACGAAGAAGAAACTGATATAAATAAAGAATGGGAGGCTATAAGAGATACTATTAAATTGTCAGCATCAGAAAGCATTGGTTGTTTAAAAAAGAGGGAAAACAAGAAAATGTTTGATGAGGAATGTGCCGACATTGTAAAGAAAAGAAAGCTAGCAAAAATGAAATGGTTACACGAGCCAAATGAGGTAAATTTAGAGCAATTGGGTAGTGTTAGACGGGAAACCACCAAGTTACTAAAGAGTAAAAAGAGGGAATATTTGAGAGAGAAGATTAATGATCTTGAAATGAATGCAAAAAATAGGAACATTAGAGAATTATATCAGGGAATTAGTATAGAGAAGAAAGGGTTTCAGGCTAGAACAAACATAATTCGGAATGAAAATGGGGATATGATTGCAGATTCCAAGAGTATATTAAATAGATGGAAAAGTTATTTTAATCAGCTATTAAATGTACATACAGAACAGGACATTGAGGAGGATAAGTTACAGACAGCAGAAATGCTAGTCGCAGAGCCAAGTGCATTAGAGGTTGAAATGGTAATTGAAAAATTGAAGATGTATAAAGCATCAGGTTCAGATGAGATCCCAGCAGAACTGATAAAATCAGGGGGAGAAAAATTGATGGACAAGATACGCTGTTTGCTTAGTAAGATTTGGGAAAAAGAAGCTCTTCCAGATGAATGGAAGGAATCAATTATCGTACCAATTTATAAGAAAGGAGATAAAACTGATTGCAACAAAATAGGGGCATCTCATTACTTTCAACTTCGTACAAAATTCTAACAAATATATTAGTAAGCAGACTTACTCCCTATATTGATGACATTCTAGGAGATCCATCAATGTGCATTTAGAAGAAACAGGTCTACAACAGATCAGATTTTTAGTATAAGACAGATTTTAGAAAAGAATGGGAATATAATGGTACTGTACATCAACTATATGTAGACTTCAAAAAAGCATATGATTCAATTAAGAGGGAGAAGTTATATAGTATCCTGCTGGAGTTCGGAATTCCTAAAAAGTTAGTTAGACTTATACGATTGTGTCTAAATGGCTCAACGAGTAGGGTGCGTGTAGGCAAACAGTTTTCAGACACTTTTAAAATCCAGAATGGGTTGAAGCAAGGAGATGCACTATCTCCTCTACTATTTAATTTTGTACTAGAGCATGCCATTAAATCTTTAGAGAATGAGGAAGGCTTACAACTGAATGGTATTAATAAGCTGTTAGTTTATGCTGATGATGTAGTACTACTGGCCGATAGCGAGGAGATACTAAAGGCCAACACGCACACACTATTGAGTAACACTAAGAAATTAGGACTGGAAGTAAATATCAGTAAAACTAAATATATGGTCACACGTAGAAATACATTATATAATGGAAATGGACAGCTAATGACAAATGAGGGAAATTTTGAGGAATTGGCTGAATTCAAATACCTAGGAACAATAATCACAAATAGGAATGAGATGCACAAAGAAATTAAACATAGGCTCAATTCTGGAAATGCATGCTATTATGCATTGCAGAGACATTTGATGTCCCAACTCCTTTCAAAAAACGTTAAGCTGAAAATATATAAAATTATTATTCTACCAGTTATATTATATGGGTGCGAAACATGGACTCTTACTTTAAGGGAGGAAAGGAGATTACGAGTATTTGAGAATAAAGTTCTTAGGAAAATTTTTGGACCAAAGAGAGATGAACAGACAGGTGAATGGAGAAGACTACATAACAATGAACTACATAGTCTTTATAGGAAGCCAGATATAATAAGAACAGTTAAGTCCCGTAGACTGCGATGAGCAGGACATGTTGCGCGTATGGGGAATGAAAGACGTGCATGGAAACTTCTTGTAGGAAAGCCAGAAGGAAAACGCCCAGTTGGTAGACCAAGAATGAGGTGGGAGAACAACATTAACTATGATTTGAGGGAAGTAGATTATACAGGGAATGATTGGAAAGCATTAGCTCAGGATAGGGATGTATGGAGGGCTTATGTCCGTGCGGCCATGAACCTACGGGTTCGATAGTGTCAGTGAGTAAGTAAGTTAAGTATGGTTTAGGCAGCGTAAGCAATTTAAGCGTCCAAAGAGCTAGTTTTTTTTTCAGTTTTCCACTACAAAGGGCGACTTTTAAGGGTGTAGGAGTTGAGTATCACAACTCTCTTATAGCCTATGTTCATCCCGGGAATCTCCTGAACATTTTGCAAAAAATCCCATCACAATCGGATCAACGATATGACCGCGCATAAAGTAAGAAAAAACAAACATTCATTTTCATGTATTAGATATAACAAGTATTCTGGATATTATCTGCCCCTGGAGAAGTAAAAACTCGTGTTCAAGGGATAATACATACAATAAAAGTGTATATACATCTTCATCAACATGATCAAATCGGTTTTAGGCCATGTGGCCTGTGACGGTAAACCTAACGATGATGGTCTTGATCTTTCCACCGATGTTTTGGTCTTCCTTGGTCCCTATGTCCAGTTGAAGTATATTGGAATGACAATTTTGGAAGTCTATTTCATTCCATTCTTCTCAGATAGTTTTTTCCCCATTCTTGTTGGTATCTATCTATATTTTCATTTAAACTTGGTAGGCCTACTCAAGTTTTTCTCCAATAATAGTGTTCCTTTGGTGATCCAGCCTACTAACTGTTAACAGTGATTGTAAGAAGCGCATTTGACTTACTCTATGTTCATGAGAATGTATATACTAGAGTAATAATAATTAATTACAACATAAAAACCGGAACAGAGGTATAAAGGTAAACTAACTAAAATATTTTCACAGCCAAAGAACCAGTTGAAGTCCGAAGGCCATGTTCTAAAGAGCCAAAATTGGATCATTTTAAGTCTTAATATTTTAAATGGCCTGTTTTATAGTCCTACACTATTTATATATACTAGACGTTTATATACAAAAAGAGTAAAAAGTAAAATATTTATATTAATAGGAAAGGAACATAATAGGTTGGAACTTAAATATCCTGATATTAGTCATGAATAAATGTGATTTCACGAATACAAAGATGATGGAGTGTTTGTGTGAGCAAAATTGACAATCTTATCGCTAGAAACACGAAGCAGGTTTTATTTATTTTCACATTGTAACCTGAGCTCATCTGTCATAAGAACACACAGAACAATAACTGTTTCATATCTGCGCTTAAACAATCGTATTTCTTTCTATGTAGAACTTTGGATCGGATTCCACACAGTACGCCACAATTTAATAACCAGAGGGACTTAATGATATAAAAATACTTGTATCGGCTCTATTTTGGTATTAAAATATGTATTTTTTGTCTTGCTGTTGTTTTATTAATTGTCAAATCTGATTCTCATTATGTTAATGCTCTGTTATTACGTAACTGCAAAGGTATTATAGTCAGAAATTAGCCTTTTTTTAAAAATATATTTACAGTATTATAGCGTGAATCTTTATCCAGATGACATATTTCGATTTTAAACAATTTTATCAAGAACGTACGTACTATATAAACACTTAACCATAATCTTAGCGATATTTGTGCAAGTAGGCCTATTGATTTAATTAATTTTAATTGTTTGTTTTAAAAGTAAACAATACGTACGTTATTATTTCTGGAATTATCTTAAATAAAATCAGAATTCGGATTTAACTTTTGGCATCGTAATGCGCAAGTTTTATCACGATTACTTACTTACTTACTTACTCACTGGCACTATCGAACCCGTAGGTTCATGGCCGCACGGACATAAGCCCTCCATACATCCCTATCCTGTGCTAATGTTTTCCAATCATTCCCTGTATAATCTACTTCCCTCAAATCATAGTTAATGTTGTTCTCCCACCTCATTCTTGGTCTACCAACTATGCGTTTTCCTTCTGGCTTTCCTACAAGAAGTTTCCATGCACGTCTTTCATTCCCCATACGCGCAACATGTCCTGCCCATCGCAGTCTACGGGACTTAACTGTTCTTATTATATCTGGCCTCCTATAAAGACCATGTAGTTCATTGTTATGTAGTCTTCTCCATTCACCTGTCTGTTCATCTCTCTTTGGTCCAAAAATTTTCCTAAGAACTTTATTCTCAAATACTCGTAATCTCCTTTCCTCCCTTAAAGTAAGAGTCCATGTTTCGCACCCATATAATATAACTGGTAGAATAATAGTTTTATATATTTTCAGCTTAACGTTTTTTGAAAGGAGTTGGGACATCAAGAGTCTCTGCAATGCATAATAGCATGCATTTCCAGAATTGAGCCTATGTTTAATTTCTTTGTGCATCTCATTCCTATTATCACGATTATAAATATATTTGTATGCATGTAAGTGTGTGTGAGTAATTTGATTTATATGTGTGCACGCATATAGACATGTTTTTGATGTTTTTGATAAACAGGCGAATAAGCCTTGCCTAATTCCTTAAAATAATTTACCAAATAAAATATAAATTAATTCCTCATATACTAATTTAATCATTATTACTTTAATATTATTGTGTGGGGGTAACCAATGTAAGCTTATACAGTGAAAGATTTAATCCATATTTTCACTTAATATTAATTTCTTATATATGTTCACTACATTATCATAATTACCTTCTTCATGGATACTCTTTTTTACTGACCTAAATACTGTTCTTACTCACAGACTTCAACGTGTTCATAATTATTGTATACGTTTTATTTGTGGTATTCGCAGATTTGATAACGTTACACCATCCCTGGAACAATTGTCATGGCTTCGTCTATAAGATCATAGAACCTCCCATTCCCTATTTCTCTTCTATAAAATATTACATACATCATTACCTTATAATTATCACACCACACCGCTTCACTAGACTCTCTGATACACATAAATTAGATACCCGATCCCACCAGCACATTATCCTTTATATCCCTCCTCATCATACTACCTATTACTCTATCACCCTATATCAGAGACTGCCAAACTTTACCATCTTTCAGAAACAAGTTGAAAATAAAATTATTAAGAGAAACAACTCATTAATATTACCTTTTTAACTATTTTTGTTCATTATTTAACAAAAATAGTATTCGTTTACTTAACGCCTTATATAATTACACTAGTTAACAAGGTTTTTGCCACATACTAGAAACTATATGTACCAGATAAAGTTTTATGTGCTATTTACGAATATGAATGTGAAAATGTTCCTTCGCCCTCAAATTTTTAGGAAATCACTAAAATGTATCTAAAAGTATGAAAAAATATGAAGTTAGTATACATAAATTATTATAATTATTATTAATTATTAACAAATTATGGAGCTTTATTACCTTCCTCAAAGCCAGTTTGCACAACAATTTGTCCATTCTTACTTGTCTGAAGATCCATAGGAAGGAAGTAGTGAAATTTTTTATTTTATTGTTGTAAGTGCTCGGCCGATAGGAAATGGCTGAGTAATGGGGTGAGGTGGAGTTTCAACATGAAAAGTTCAGATTTGTGCTTTAGTTTGAGTTTGGCTATGTATCGGAAAAGTGTTTTAAGTGATTTTTGCTTCCTATAGTTTTAACTTTCAATGAAAAATTACGCCGTGCTTGTGTTAATTCGCCAAATAATTTCTGTTACGTGCGTGGACGGTTTACTATTAAAAATCTCATCTCATTCCTCGACCCGACCCTGAATTGGACACGAGTTGAGAATATTTATTTTAATCTGAATATGTTAAGCTCATTCCTAATATCTTTACTATATTTTTATCATGTAAAGTATATCCAGATACATGCCAAAATCTTAAATACAGGGTGTAACATATCTCAACACAAACATTTGGGTAATCAATTCCACATATAGAGAGAAAAAAATGTTTAATCAAACATGGATTCAGTAATTTAGGCTTTAATTACTGAAACATCAGATTCATCAGTTGGAGCGCTCTATTCACATGAAACACTCAACATGATCGCCACCTGCCTGATACACACCTCTACTTATCTTCAAATTGAGGATCTGCTGTAGGGTGCTATGTCTGACAGTCTGTTCTAATGCATGCAAGACACATTAATAGAATGCACCAAAGACTTAGTGTTCACTAGTTTAAATTCTAGGGAGTTTGAGTCAGGTCGAGCAATTGGTCCATCTCTAGAATCCAGAGCTCATGATGACATGCATTGACGTGCCTGCGGGAAGAACGACTTTAATGTGCTGAGGTAGACCTGCACATTATCATGCACGAAGAATAGTTACGGAATGTTAAGAAGACCATTTTCAATATTTCATCTGAAATGTGAATGCCCCAACCGATAAATCTATAACTATGCGATTTTAATATAGGTTACATATCCAGATTTATGTGGTAGTGCACATATTTCTTATCCCTATATGACGAATCTATTCTCCAAGTTTTGTCGTCGATTTTTGAGACATTAATATATATATATATATATATATATATGTCCACAGCTGTGGTCTCGAGGTAGCGTGCTGCCTAGTCACGCAGCGGGCTCGGGTTCGATTCCCGGTCGGGACAGGCTCCTGGGTGAGGTTTTCTCGGGGTTTTTCCTCACCTGTAAGACAAATGTCAGGAAGCTTAGGGCCCAACGGTCCCCGAAAATCATAATCACAATCATCAAATCTTATCATTACTATCATCATCCTTCACCGGTGTGGAAAGCAAGGGGAAGCCACCACACCTATAATTCCCTAGTAAAGCTGCAAAGCATAGGATGAAAATGCTATGATTACGGTGAAATACCTGCCCTCGGGCAGAATTATTATGGATGGAGATACATATATATATATATATATATCCATCCATAGTAATTCTGCCCGAGTGCAGGTCTTTCACTACAATCATAGCATTTTTTCATGCTATGCTTCCCGTTGCTTTCCACACCGGTGAAGGATGATGATGATGATGATGATAAGGATGATGATGCTACTGCTGATGATGGCCATATGATTTCGGGGACCGTTTGGGCCTTAAAGTTTTTCCTGACATTTGTCTTACAGGTGAGAAAAACCCCGATAAAAACCTCACCCAGAAAAATGTCCCGACCGGGGATCGAACCCGGGCCCGCTGCGTGACAAGGCAGCACGCTACCTCGAGACCACAGCGGTGGACTATATATCTATATATATCATGAAAAGAAAACAATAATGCTGAAACCGGGATTTGAACTCGGAACCTCTGACTCTATATTTTAGTGCGTTACCGACCAAGATATATATATATATATATATATATATATATATATATATATATATACATACACACATATGTCACTAAAGGAAAATAACTGCCTGAACCGGGATTTGAAGCCGGGACCAGTATAGTCGGTAACTCACCAACTAGAGAGTTACAGGTTCCGGGTTCAAATCTCGGTTCAGGAATTTTCCATGACATATTTTGCTTTAATTACATAATGTAAAAAAATAATTGTAGCATCGAAATATATGTACAGTTAGCTTATATGAACTACAGTAATTTTGATCCATAGACAAAGTAAACACGTATTCCGTTATAATTGGGGGCCTAGCTCTAATCTATCACTCATTCGGGGAGGCCTTCCATGTTCTTGTATGGTTAAAAAAAAGTGTTCCATAGTTTAGCTCCCTCTTCTGACAGGTCGTACCACTAGAGCTCGGGTGGCTTGTGACGCATAAAAGTACCTATAAGGTGTCAGGTTAAACTGCGGCAATGGAATATATTCCTTTATAATTAGCCTATGGTAATTGGATTAGGCAGATTACAGAAAAGATGTTAGCTAAAGGAAAATAAGTTCATATGGCATTTATAGACCTGGAAAAGGCATATGACTCTGTACCCATCAACAAGCTTTGGGTGGCAATGGAGAAGTTTGGAATACCTAAATCTCTTATACATTTTATGAAAAGAATGTATGATTGTAAAGCAAGTATTAAGGTTGGAAATAGAGTATCCTCAGAATTTGATATAACAAAAGGATTAAGACAAGGATGCGGGATGTCACCAACATTGTTCAAGATATATTTAGAAGATGTATTAATGAAATGGAATATGTCATGTAGGGGAATGGGAATCAACATTAATGGCCATTTTTTGCACAATTTATTATTCGCTGATGACCAGATTATAATAGGATAAGATAAAGAAGATATAGAATATACGATTAGAAAGTTAATAGATGCATTTGAGGTAGGTGGACTGAAGATAAATTATATTAAAACAGAATATATGGTAATTGGAGCAAATTCAGAAGACCTACAAATAAATAATATGATAATTAAACGTGTTGAAGAATTTAAATATATTGGATCTATATTAGATAAATCTGGTACTTGTGAAAAATATATTATTAACAGAATAAATTGTGCAAGGAAGGCGATTAGATCCCTGAATGGCCTTTTATGGAATAGAAATTTGACCAGAAAAACAAAAAAAAGGATTATACAGACAATAATAGAAAGTATACTTACATATGGATCAGAAAGCTGGACAATAAATGAAATGATGCAGAAATGAATCTTGACGACAGAAATGGATTGATTACGGAGAAGTATGAGAATATCCAGGCAACAACATATTCGAAATACATATATCAGACAAGAAATGGATGAACAAGAAACTGTTATCGATAGGATAACAAAGAGAGCTCTACAGTGGTAAGGACATGTACAACGGATGTCGGAAGACCAGTGGCCTAATAAGGTGCTGGATTGGATGGTACCAGGCAGAAGGAAGAGGGGGAGAAGTAGAAGAGCATGGTATGAGGGAATATATGATGCCATGATGAAGAGGGGTATGGAAGATGGACTATGGGAAGATAGGAATCTCTGGAAAGGAGGAATCAAAGGCAAATTGCTGTAAAGTGGAAAGCCTGTATTAAGGTAAGGTAATTGGAATTATTAAACACGTTATGTTAGTAATGATGATTTTATGCCCAAAGGATATCGTCGAACTGGAAGATCATCTTAAAAGACTGTTAGATGGGACCGATACAGGTCTACAAAGGCCTAATTCGTGACGGATGATGATGTTAATGATGACGTCAACGATAACCCGTTTTTCGTTTTGCCAAATTGACAAGAATTATAATTTACTATCAAAATGTTAATTATACATAAAATTGAATATTTTGAAACGTTTTTATCAAAACGCGCATTTGTAATTTTTATACCTGTAACAAGATATTAAAGCTGTATAAACGTGCAATTTCTTGTGAGTAGTTGGAAAGCGAACACTTGATGTTTTCTCACAGCACGAAATTACTTTCTCGAGTAGCATTAACTTTTTGTGTTGCTTAAACTGTTAAAAGTCTTGTCAACAATTAACGAAATATTACTAAGTTGACCCCAAAAATTAGCAAGCAATCATAAAAATGTATTTTCACGCATCTTTTGTTTTAACTAGGCCTAGTGTACAATTAAATGTATATGATTAACATATTTTTTAAATTCATTTGAAAATAAAATAATACAGTATTGCATCAAATGAGTTTGATAAGGCGGTAGCGTTAGAGACTTCTATTAGGGTGGCCCCGAGTTCAAACCAGTGTGCCTGGTTTACTTAAAGAACATGCTGGGTTGGAATCTTATTAGGCCTACTTATTTACTTACATACTTACTGACTTTACGGCCCTTTGAGTCAGCCATACTGAACTGATGACTCATTCGGGGAGGCCTCCATATCCTTGTGTGGTCAAAAAAAGTATGTGTGTGATCCATAGTTCAAAATTCTTCTCCTGATAGGTCGTGCCACTGTAAGGTTCGGGTGTCATGTGGCACGTATAAAAAGTACGAATAAGGTGAGAGGTTGAACTTCGTTAATGGATGGAATGGTTGGATGGAGTCTAGCCACAACGTCTCCTTTGTTAGGAGTTTCTAGACCGAACTAGTTTAGTTAAGTTTTATTATCAGATGAGTTTCATGATATTCAGAATTTTGTATTATATTTTAAATCAGAGATAT
The DNA here is from genome assembly GCA_030220185.1 of Diploptera punctata. Classification (NCBI taxonomy): domain Eukaryota; kingdom Metazoa; phylum Arthropoda; class Insecta; order Blattodea; family Blaberidae; genus Diploptera; species Diploptera punctata. Next base: position 46,355 of record JASPKZ010009182.1, read on the forward strand.
GTACAAAATAAATAACTTATAAATAGAATTTTACAACTTACTGGATAAAACTAAATATTATAATCGCGATATGAACTGAGAAGTTAAAGAGTCTATAAAAATATTAATTAAAAAGCAATTGTACAAGAGTTAATATTTTTTAAATTACTTAAAACAAACATTTTTTTGCGCAATAGCGCGTTTTGTCAAACTTACAGCAATGACGATCATAATTGAAAGTTCAACTTCCTACATTTCGAGGTTGCCAACCTAAATAATTATACTATAATAAAATAACTATACTGTAATACTACATACCACATATTACAAACCACTACCCTCAATGTATACTACATACAATGTATATGGGACATTCCATATCAAATCGGACAGCAAAAAATCTTGCAATTTATTTTTTTAATTTATGTATCCCTAAATATAGTGAATACATTTATAAACGTATTAATACAGAAATTTAATTTTTATCATTATAGGTTCGTAGTTATGATGTTCTAAAATTATCGTAAATATGATAAACTAAAACGTTACTAACTAATATTTCTGAAACAGTAAACAGCAAAAATTTGTTTTAAAACATATTTATATAGGTGATATCATGTAGTTTAAGGGTGTTATTTTTTATAATTAGCATATTTTTATTTTCGGTGTCAATTTTCTGTTTTATGGCGGTTTACTGCAGTACAGTAATATCAAAAAATGAAAACGGAAAAAAAATACAGGATACTATTCACGTAATAAGGATTAATTTTCAGCAATTATCCTTTTGGAGAGTTGAATAGTTCAGACAATATAAATGTTTCTTATTCTATTTTCGTAAAAAAAAAATCGCGGGTCCACGGCGCATCAGATTCATTTCACGACCAAGGTCGCGCGCGTACTTTATTAAAAGAGCTTCATCAGTGACTTTTTCAACTGCCATTAAATCGAATAAATTATTATATGTTGTGCTTAATGGAACAGTACCGTAAATTTATAAAAGTGGCGATATTTTAATTCTTACGCAGTAGATATTTATTTATCAAATTTTATTGCTGAAGTGAGAAGTAAAGTGCTCTGTTACCTACGTTTACTGTGAATTATTAAACAAATTATTTATAACTAACTCACTCACTGGCTCTGTGGAACCTGTAGGTTCATGGCAGCGCAGACATAAGCTTTCCATACATCCCATCCCGAGCTAACGTTTTCCAATTATCCCCTGTATAATCTACTTCCCTCAAATCATGTATAATGTTATTCTCCCACCTCATTCTTAGTCTTCCAACTGGGCGTTTTCCCTCCGGTTTTCCTACCAGAATTTTCCAAGCACCTCTTTCATCCTCCATACGTACCATGACCTGCCCATCGAAGCCTACGAGACTTAACTGTTCTTATTATATCTGGCTTTCTATACATATCATGTAGCTCACTATTATGTAGTTTCTTCCGTTCACCTGTCTGTTCATCTCTTTTTGATCGAAATATTTTCCTAAGAACTTTATTCTCAAATACTCGTAATCTTCTTTCCTCCCTTAAAACAAATTATTTATTTTGTTACAAATTTTTCATTGCAATTAAATGAAATATTATAATAAAAACTCTTAAACCATTAATTGAATAAATTGGTATAGATTTTTATTATGTTATAATTACTAATTTCAATCTTAAAATAATATTTTATTGAGTGTACTGTATTGTACCCTGGAAACTATGACGAAATAGTGTTGTTAAAAGATATCACTTCCAAATAAAAACCGAATGTTTTAATACTCGTATCACTTCCTAACAAACGAATGAAATGCTGAATCAGCGCGTCTTCTTAAAACATCTGTTCATCTATCAACAATTCTCAAGTTCAGATTATTTACTAGACAGTAGATTTAAATCAGTACGTGTGTTTAGTGTGTCACCTCATTATTTTAAGTATTACAATCAAATTTAAAATAATCTTTATCGTTTTTAACTAACAAGTTTGCAGATTGAAGTGTTTTATTTTATTACTGTACATATAATTACACTGTCTATTATGAATAAGCCTAACTGGTGTTATGTGAATGGAAAGTGCTTCAATCCACTCGGACGACGACATAAGAGTAGTTTAAAAAATTCAGATCTGTCCCTCCATGGATCTGTGAGGAATTCGGGGTACCCCAAGAACACTGCCTCTCGGCAAAAATATGTAGTAATTGCAGGCTAATTTTAGAGGGTAAGAGAAATGTTGAGGATGTACAGCCTAACAGATTAACTAATACTGAAAATGAGGAATCCGATGTAACACAACCTAGTAGCAATAACGATAGTAGTTCCGACATCGTTAAAGAATCGGCTATACCAACATTAAATGAATCATTTAAATTGATAGGGGAAAGTCCCATTAAGAGAGGAAAAATGTCTCACAATAAATATGTGAAAAATAAATATAAAAGTGTAACTCAGGCAATTAAAAATAAAATTTCCACCAATGTGACTCTTCAAGTGAAGAAGAGGATAAATATGAAATTGAGGTTTTGGAAAATCTTAAGAAGGCGTTTGCTGCTAGCAGTGATAAAAAAGATAAAATCAAAATTCTAACGTTGCTTCCACTCTCCTGGTCAGTAAGAAGAGTACAACAGCATTTTTATGCATCAAAACATAGCATTAAAATAGCAAAATAGCATTCAGAATTGTTACGCCTTTAAAATTCCATTGATTCCTATCGAGTTTGAACCCGCGAACCTCGGAATCGGAGGCGTGCAGAGTAACCACTAGTCCACGATGATGATGATGATGTAATAATTGTTATAATGATAATAAAAATAATGTAATGATGATAATACCAATAAAAATATTTGTTAGTGCGCAAAGGACTATTACCAAGTAGTTCCGTCATTGTTTGTACGAGCGAGCGATCTCCACTCACGCGAAAGGTATTGCGGGCAGTCTACACATAGGAGATTTTAGGAAAAATAATTATTTTTGGTAGTTTCCTTTCAAGACTCCACTTTAATACTAATTACAAAAAAATAACTGGTGTTCAGGTAATAATGTGGCACTTTTTGATTTTATAATTTTTTTGGTGAGGAAGGTCAATTGCATATTAATAGCATTTACGCCCTTCAGAAAAACGTAAATATTAACATACTAATTTTCACGCGATAGAGCATAAAATCATCTATAATGTGACTATCTTTTCAAGTTGAGGGAATAGCCATACTTCGAGAAATATATTTATAAAAGAGACTATTTAAACACATACGATAGATTGACAGCTCTATTACTATTTAATTACACCAAGCGAAGACTTGAAATTCGGTACAGATATTCAGTATATCATAAAGTTTCACTGTAAAAAAAATGGTAAACTTTTAAAGATGTGAGTTCATTTTTCACAATTTTTTTGCCGATTTCGTATGGAATGTCCCATATACAAAAATATCCAAAAGGTAGTGTTGATATACATTATACGATACAAATCACTGCATTTTAAATGAATTAAACTTTATTTTAAACAATATAAAACAATAATACGTACTTGCCGCCATTTAATCACTAATTGGTCTCACAGCCTCCTGTAGTTTTAATTAATAAACATTGCCCACAATGTTAACGTTAGTCAATTGCTTATAATGAACGCAAATATTTCCAACAAAGATGTTATTATTTATTATTATTTATTATATTGAAAACACCATCGCCGCAAAAAATAATGTACAACGCACGTTTGTGAAGTGTTTTACAGAATATCGGAAATTAAAGGCCTTGCTATCGCTCGGTTTTTTTTTTACATTTTCCTCGCTTCTGTAAAAACCACTTCCCAACCTCGCATCGTAAGTTACTAATGAACTTACCAACAGAAACAAAAACAATAGATACAATATTAGAGAATTAAAAAATATATATATAGCTACTTGATTGTACACATGGAAATATTTAATTTTTTACAAATCGTAATCGATCCTACCTAGCAGACACCGAAGAAGACCATGCCAATATATATATATATATATATATATATATATATATATATATGTGTCAATTAACGCTCTAGAGACCGCAATTTTGTTTGGAATGTAACACAGCACGTAACGGGCCACTGGGCCTAATACTTGAAAGGACGATGATGATGATGATGTAACACAGCATATAACAATCATTCAAGAACAATAAAGTCGAGTTTGTTAAACGGTGAAATTTATTCATTAGAAGCAGAGGGTAACCTGAAGCGAAACATTAAAATTTGCTCTAGTGGCTGCAATTTTTTATTTTTCATAACAAAACTCAGACATTAATTGAAAACGAAAAAGGTATTCTCTAAAAATCAGGGAATTGCAACCATTAAAAGTGCTAGTTTACCAGAAAGCCGAAATCTAAAAATCGTTCTAACGACCACGATGGTTGTTTTCTTTTATCATTTGAACAATAATAGTGATATCGAGTTTCTTTATCAGCAAAATCAGACCATTAAGTGTGAGACCATTAAGTTTGAAATTTTAATGATAATGTTTTCACAGGTTTAATCAGAACAGTAAAGTCTTGTAGATTGCGTTGGGTAGGTAATGTGACACGAATGGGAAGTGAAAGATGAACATGGAAACTCCTTGTAGAAAAAGCCAGAGGGAAAGCGTCCAGGAGGTAGACCAAGAATGAGATGGGGAAAATAAAATAAACCATGATTTGAGAGCGATAAATTATACAGGGGATGATTGGAAAACATTAGCTCAAGTTGGGGATGAATAGAAAACGTATGCCCGTGTGAGTGTCAGTAAAACCAAGGTTTTCTTATGTTTAATAATAATAATAATAATAATAATAATAATAATAATAATAATAATAATAATAATAATAATAATAATAATAATAATAATAATAAATATAATAATAATAATGACAATAATAATAATAAATATAATAATAATAATGACAATAATAATAATGATAATAATAATAATAATGATAATAATATTATAATGATAAATACATGAATGAATGAATGAAGGATGAATGAATTACCCTTTTATCGTGTTTATGTGTCGCATGAGAAAAAATAGTGGCATCCATCGACCATCATATGACGCGTGGCGATCATAATATAACGTTTGTAGTACAATTTTCGCAGCTTTTATTTTTGTATTATTTTTAGTCCCAGTAACTCATTCAGACACACCTTAATTTTTCATACTCATAGTTATTGTAGTGTTTATAGGTACAGACAGATTTTAGGTACATTATTATTATTATTATTATTATTATTGTTATTATTATTTTTGAAATGGACAGCTAATGGCAAATGAGGGAAATTTTGAGGAAGAGGCTAAATTCAAATATCT
>JASPKZ010009183.1:0-50168 GCA_030220185.1 Diploptera punctata
CTTAAGTCACTCCAGCAGACTTGTCCCTTAGTTCTTCCATCCTGAAAAATCCTTGACTCCGGCCGGGGTTTGAACCGGTTCTTCGGTACTAGGAACAAAATAACATAACCAAAGCCCACGCTTACCGACCATTTTTTATTTACTGTTCCTAGATTGAAATACGAGCTAGGTTGACTAACCTAGTTGAGATCAATGTTAAGGCTTACTCCGAACTATTTTCCCCCAACTATACAATTCATAGGAAATTACAATTTTTTTTTTCAAATGCCCCAGGTATCTTTTGACATTCCTGGTTTCTCTCCTGGCATGGCGTACTTGTAACCCACTCTGAGGTTGGGGCGCCGGGAAGGCGGAGTTAAGTTTGCCCCGATGATATGATGGGTGATGATGATGATATTAAGACAACGTATTCATGTGAGAAGTTTTTTTTTGAAAGTATTAACTGGTTTTTGAATACAGACACAGGCAACGTTAAAAGTTTTTTTGGTTATACTGTAGGGAACTTCGGGTAATGGATCCGTCTTTTGAATTTATTGTTTTTTTTTTCTTTAATTAAGGGATTTGAATTTTGTTTAATTCCAGGAGTATTCATTAGTGTTATAAGTTGTTATTACAAACACCTCATCGGCCTCGTTTCTACAACTCAACAATGTATCCTCTGCAAACACATGGAAATATGGATTGCTTGAACACATCCGGAAACTTGCCCAGACTCTAACAAACAACAGTTTAGTGGACAGACAACTGGGAAGCCAAGAGAAAAGGTGATGACATTTTATGATCTTTCTTGTTATTGTTGTTTTCCTCAGTCATTATGACTAATGAAACATTTAGAAAACAACTGCATTTAAATAAATAAATAACATTGTTATTTTATTCGAGAATGGAAATATATCAATAAAACTTTTAATATTAGAAGAAAGGTTCCACATTAACTCCAGATTCCGGTAACGTGGACCCCAGGGCCATCCTAGCCTTAGACTATTTAAGTTTATTTATGATATAATAGTATCAGGACAGGCACAAATTAATCTGAAAGTTTTATGGCTGATCTTATGAAAAAAGCGTTGATATTTATTATGTTTGAAAAATATGAATCACTGCTTATAACATTCACACGTCATCATCTGCAGACAGTGACGGTATTCGGGTGCGAACAATGACAAGGATATTAAATTAAAATTAATTAAGTGTATGACTTTGCATACAGCACCTTCTTGACTAAATATATGTATCGTGTTAAAAGTGGATCAGGTCAACTTTAAAACAAACTCGTGGAGGGTATACATTATACCAAATTCCTTTGTCATGTTTAATTATTTTATACAGCCGCCACGTCACCTAATATCAAAACCAAAACCGCCAGATAATCAAAACAGCATCTACATAATCTTTTAGGAGATTTTTCAACATTGTAATATTTCAATAGCAGAAATTCAAGAATAATTGGTAGCTGGAAAAAAAATTTAAATGGGCCGTTTTCATAAAATATCACAAATAAACTCTTCTTCGCACAAAGATTAAAAGAAAGGAAGGCCTTAAACACGTAAAGTTGATGTGGGGAAGACATTAAAATATTTTCGTTCCAGGGAGCACAATTAAAAAATAATAACAGGGTCCACCCAAACCGAACGGTCCACATACCCGAAGGAGTTTATAATTCCTTCCATTCCATCATAGTAATTCTCCCGAAGGCAGGTTCCTTCACTGCCCACATATAGCAGTTTCATGCTATACTTGCAGCTTTACTTGGGATGTAGGGTAATAGCTTGCTGTTGCTTTCCACACCGGTGAAGGATGATGATGATGCTGATAAGGTGATGATGATGGCCATATGATTTCGGGGACCGTTTGGGCCTTACGGTTCCTGACATTTGTCTTACAGGAGAGGAAAAACCATAAAAACATCACCCAGAAAACTGCCCCGACCGGGGGACCGAACCCGTGCCCGCTGCGTGACAAGCAGCACCAACTAGGGTAATTGCAGTATAATGGTCAACTCGCTGCTAGTCTAGTGGTTCTGTTCGTTCCCTATAGTCCCAAGGAGTACCGGATTTCAAACGGCTGGAGTCGAGGATTTTTAGGATGGGAAATCAAAGGGGCAGTCCTCCGGGAAGTGTTTAAGCTTAAATTTGTCCTGCCTCTGAGCAAAATTTAACCAATCTCCCCATTCAAATAATACTTAGTTGCCTGCTAGATGCTCTTTCAAACGATGTGCTGACTACTTGTCTCTAACTGGACATTAGGGAAATTAAAACGGTAACTAATTTATCGTGGTTAGAAATTCCCACTAAGGGAACACAAATGTCTCCACAACGGACGTATGAGTACACACACACATAATAAAAGGAATACATCAACAAACAAACGTTTTGCGCCATAGTGCGTTTTGTCGTACTCACTGCAATGGCGACCATGATTAAAGTTAAATTTCCTACATTTCGGGGTTGCAGCAATAAATAACGACCGTACTAAGAAAACTATACTGCTAATATTACATATTACAAGCCACGTTGGGAAATAATTAACAATGCCCCTCTATATATACCACGTACAATGTAAACGTACAAATGTATGTCGAAAAATGTCCAAAAAGTTGTGCTAATATACATTATCGAAACAAATCACGGCATTTTAAACAAACTGAACTTCACTGAAAACAATATAAAACAATAAATACGTACTTGCGACATTGTATCACTAGTGGTGTCACGGCCTCTAGAGTTTCAACTAAATAAACATTGCACCACAGTGTTACGTTAGTCAGTTGTTTGTGTGAACGCAAACATTTCCTAGAAATATATTATTTTTTACTATTATTTATTATTTTGAAAACACACCATCGCGCAAAAAAAATAATGTACAACGCACATTTGAGGAAGGTTTTACAGATATCGCGAAAATAACAACTCGCTATCGCTCGGCTTCTTAAAAGTTTCCTCGCTTCTGTAAAAAACCACTTGCTATCTCGAATCGTAATTTAATATATAAAATGAAAGAATGTTGTTTGTTTGTTTGTTCGTACTTTATGCGCGGCCATACCGGTGATCGATTGTGATAGGCCTTTTTGCGCAAAATGTAGGAGATTCCCCGGATGATCAACACTATAAGAGAGTTTGTGATGCTGAACTCCTACACCCTAAAAATCGCCATTGTAGTGGAAAACTTGAAAAAAGTAGGTCTTCGGACACTTAAATGCTTACGCTGCCTAAACCATAACAAAACACAAAATAATGTAACAGGATGAAATATAAAAAGCTCTACAAAAAAGTCAGCGACAGCATAAGTGTATCTCTTACGGTAAATCTAATAACCATTTTGTCTTTCATTGATGCCAAGAAGATCGAGACAAGTTACGTAGATTCCTGTGCAAGACAGACATATCGCGGGTATCTTTAAGGATAACTCAAAAATAACGAATTTGTCTTTTGCTCATTAATGCCAAGCAGATCGAAATAAGTAATTCCCGGGTACACACCGGGTAATCAGCACGGGGAATCATAATTTATACGATATATTTATAATATTTTTGATTTTACTATCAACTAATAATGAAGTACATTAATTTCTAATTTGAGCTATAATGTAAAAAGATGCGGGATGAGCCAGACAGCACGGGTATCAGAAATTAAAACGAAAGATATTTCCTTGTAACTTATCAAATAAACATAAAAACACATTAATTTTCTTTTATTAGGAAGTAGCGAGCATGCAGGGTAGTAGCTAGTATACTATAATCAGGAAAAACCATTATTGAATTAAGAGATGTTATTATTTATTACTTAGATCATGGGCGTGAGTATATAATTAAGGAAATAAATCATAGATTTCTTGTTATATGAACGATTTATGCCCCACAAAAAATATTATATTTTGAAGTATTGGTTACATAATAGAGCTGACATATTAATACATTGGGATTGAACCAGGTAACCTTCATATGTTTATTCAATTGACTTTACACGGCATAGGAAAAGATTTTATCATGTCCGGACTCGCTTGACTTCCGGTACCAAACCTGTATAACGTTGAATGGACCTATAAACTTCCGGTGAGGGAATAATTGAAACGTTGCGGCAGTCAAAACTTAAGACCATTGTTACAAGAGGACATTACATTTTGTTATAAACCGTATGTCTGGTATACATCACCGATATTCAGTGGCAGGAACGAGTCAAATTATGAATAAAAAATATATTTATGAAAGGTAGATAAAATAAGACTTGAATCCCAGAGGTATATGTAAGGGCGACAGGGATATTTCAGAGGGGATAAAAAGACAAGAACTTAAAATAAATACAATAATAAATTAATTCTTTGTACTCAACGTACAGAGTACAATTAGTTTATAGACGGGGTGACGTGCGATAAAATGTACGGGATTATGACAAAGCGAAAAACTACTATTCACGATTTGAGATAAACGTTTAAAGTTTCAGACTTCACAGTATACAAATAGTGATGCTGAGGACTTAAAGTGGAGTATTAGATTTATATATTGTCGCAGATGACGGGTGTTAATCTTCACGTAGTTTATGTCGTAATAATCATCACAGATTTCGAGTCTAATATTTCACAATCACTTCAATTTAGAATTAACAGTAAAACTGTTAATTAAAAATGCACTAACCCTTAATATTGATTCAAAGCTATCGTTTCACAATTATTTTTCAGTCTCTGAAATGTCCGCTCACTACAATTCTTTCCTCCTCACACTTCCAAATATTGCTGCAAACACAACTGACTGACTACGGCATTCGCAAATATAATATAGATATATATATATATAGATATATATATATATGCGATGAGGGACTTCTTAGGGCTCACGCGGCATAGGCACACTTCCAAACATGGAAACCTCTGGCCCCCGATCTTTCCCTTCCGGAAAGGGTAAGGTAAAACTCGTAGAAAATCACGAACGAGAGCCCTTATAATTTTGATTGATGTGGTCTGCGGGCGGGGCTTTTGACTCGCCAAGTTGGCGACCCGGAAATCTATTCGGTTTTCGACCAGTGTGAGACCACTATTCTCGCCTTCGTCCGCTAAAATTGAAACATCGTTATTACGACGAGTTCACAATATATATTTATCAATTTTTGTTACTTTTTAAAACATCAAGGGGCTCGTCTAAATCAGTATGTTCAAAAGGAATTTCACAAACTTAGGTAGTTAGTTCACTCTGGCATTAAATTATCCAATTGTCTTTAACATTACATCCATTAGAGACATCCCGAAATTCAAATTACAAAAAATACATTTGAAGTGCTTTCATCTGCGTGCCAACAACGTATAGAGTCTCCGTACATCCTTTGAAAAAAAAATGATGGCGCAACTCTTGATGATGGATAGTTAAGAGTTTTGAAGAGCGATTTCACACCAATACGTTGTTACACGTTCGTTTCAGTATAAAGCGGACGGCGTAAGTCTCTTCACGCAGCATTCGTAACCGTTCGCTTCAGTGGAGCAGTCAGTAAAGATGGTCTTTTCCCAACGACGCGGACCACGTTCGATTCTGGTCAGGTATATATATAGGCCTATATATATATATATATATATATATATATATATTATTTTATTTTTTATTTATAATTATTTAATAACGTCGTTATTTTATTTTCATAATGCCTACATGTTACCAGGCTTCGTTATATAAATAAATAAATAAATTTGTATGTATATGGAAATATTCCCGATGTGGGATAATTATCATCATCATTCTTCACCGGTGTGGAAAGAAACGGGAAGCTACAACACCTACAGTTCCCTAGTAAAGCTACAAAGCATAGAATGAAAATGCTATGATTGCAGCGAAAGACCTGCTCTTGGGCAGATTTACTATGAAATGGAATATATGAAAATAAATAATTAAAGGAAACAGCTCATATATACGATTGTAACGTCACATTTCTTTGTTTACAAAACACATGGCAATATAAAATTATATTCCTTTCATTACTAATAAAAAGTGAGTCTGTTTAATTTAAATTAATTGTTATATAATTTCATTATACAAATAAGTCCTGAAGTAGCCTACTGCATCCCTTCATACAGACAATTTCTAGGAGAGATGGTTGTGGTCTAGTGGAGGGAGCTTCTGTTACCCGTGCATGAGGTCGCGTGTTCGAATCCTGCTGGCATGCTTTTTTTTTCTATGTCTCTCTCTGTCCTTATTTCACTTAATTTTTCTTTCTTTGTTTCATTTCTTATGCTTTAGTTTTATTTTCAGCATTTACTGCACGACTTATTTACACGAAATTATTTTACATTGCACGACACACAAACGAAATAGAACGGATTTTAGTTTTCTCAAATAGTTGTATACTTGTGAACCAAATTGCTGATCTCTGATCATGCGCAGTGGCTTCGTTCTGAGAACAGAAAAAATTATCTGTGAGCCACCAATTATTTCAAAGGCTGTACATTCCGCGACGATACGCAGAAGAGCAGCATTGTCGACTGCATGAATCTCTTTCGAATTTTCAGATCATGGAATGTTACAAACGAACGTATCTGTGAAGTTTATGTCCTTGAGGTATTCCAATAAAAAGTACTCACAAATATTTGGATAAGGCCATAAAGAGGGCCATTCCACACAATGTCTAGTGAATTTTAAAGCGTCCGGAGTAATTATGCAAATCTCTAAATTTCCTTTGACATGAAAAAACTTGTGCAGTACGGCATCTATGTGCGTGAATTAGTAGTTAGGGAAAATTCGACGAGGTTGTGCAATTGGTATAAAGTAATGTTCCAATAATTGTATTTTATGCTATGTACGATTTCCGTAAAAAAGCCAAAAATGCATTATGTAATAATCGAAAATTAAAAGAGTGACTTTGTGGGGGTGGAGTGAAAAAGGAGCTAGAATGTATGAGTTCAAAGTTTCCTAACATGGTGAATTATTTTTGTTAATATAACTTTTCAGATGGAAGGACGCCTCATTTCTAAAACAGATGCCATTCTTACAGATTTGTTCTATCTTCTAAGCCTCTATTACGTTGTTTACAAAAAAAATATTACCTTCGCCCTTACATCCTTGTCCTATTGGAGATTGGCATACTACGATTTTGCAAGGGAAAAATTAGCATTTTGTAGGTTTAGTACGATATAATCAAGTTTAGAAACACAACCGAAGGTGTTATGTTCTAAGAGCAGCGAGTTACTAAACCTAAGTTTGTAACGTGTTGTCTACAATATTTTATTTACGTTCAGAGTATTTTAGTATATGTTCTATATTTAGTATATTTAATGAAATTTATTAATTTTGGAAAGGATATGTTGAGAGAGAAAGAAAGAGAAAGAGAGAGAGAAGAAAGAGAGGAGAGAAAGAAAGAGAAAGAGAGAGAGAAAGAGAAGAAGAGAGAGAAAGAGAAAGAGAGAGAGAAAGAGAAAGAGAGAGAGAAAGAGAAAGAGAGAGAGAGAAAGAGAAAGAGAGAGAGAAAAAGAAAGAGAGAGAAAGAGAAAGAGAGAGATGGGAAGAAAGAGAAGAGAGGAGAGGGGGAGAGGAAAGAGAAATCGCAATGCTGATGTGGACTCAAAAAGCACACCATTCGGTAACGCAAAATGAAACATTTCTTGAATGTTTTGGTACACTAACTCGTACCTTTCTTTAGACCTTTTCCGGAATTAATTGCAGAACAACCCACTCTCCAGGCTTCTTCAATTTCTCTATCATCTACTATGACTCCTTCCGTAATAAAATTTATCAAACATTCTAATCACGGTACTACATATAAAAATGTCTCCCACAGCCAACAATTCTTGTTTATAATAAAAACAAATGAAAAGCTAACATAGCAACAATCACCAAATGTTTCTTTCTCATAGAAGTCATTTACAATCCAACCAATATTTTAATTCATTTTTTACTATATTTAATAATAAATAATAGTTTTTAAAAAACTAAAAGAACACGCTTTATTAGAAAACTAAAAAATGAAAAATAATTTAATTTCTCAATACGCTTGGGATATAAAATAAAGTGGTCAACAAAAAAATTCATCTCCAACACATATAGAATAAAATTAGAGTTCTCAACAAAAATAAAATAATTTTACCATCACAAAGCGTGGGGTGCTCTATATCAATTAATATATTTGATAATCAAACAGATATTGGTAAAAGTAAGCTCTCTAAGAAGTAAATGTGATAAATCATAAAGAGCAACCCACGCTTTTCATGGTAAAATTATTGTCTTTTGTTGATAACTCTAATTTTATTCTATAGTGTGTTGGAAATGTATTTTTTTTGACCACTTTATTTATACCAAGCGTATTGGAAATTAACATTATTTTTCATTTGTTAATTTTTTCTAATAAAGCGTTTTCTTTTAGTTTTTTAAAACTATTATTTATTTTTTATTTTTTAGTTTTAATATTTTTACAGAATAAGATAAGAATGTAAATATCTTTAAATTCGATACTTTGTAATATGGCTAAAAGTAATACTCTTATATAAAAAACCCTCCCAGCCGGATTGAACCAGCGACGTATGGATTACTTGAAATTATATACCACTAAGAGTTCACTGCTCTACAAACTGAGCTCTTACAACCATTGACTAAAAACTCGACATGTCCGCAACCTATTATACCAGTTTTCATTTTTTTGATTTTGGGATGATTCTGGCCAGGATTTTAGAAACAAAATATGAAATTATTGTATTGTCACGGGTTCTCTACACGTATGCAAAGTTTCAAGTCGATCCAATGTTTCTAAGTGGGTGAAAATCGCGTTGAAAGATTCCGTTACATTGATACAAAAATACGTTTTTTGATTTTCTGATGATTATGACCAGGATTTTAGAAACTAAATATGAAATTATTGTATTGTCACGGATCCTCTACAAGTATACAAAGTTTCAAGTTAATCCAATGTTTCTAAGTGGGTGAAAATCGCGTTGAAAGATTCCGTTACATTGATACAAAAACACTTGTTTCTTATTTTCTGATGATTATGGCCAGGATTTTAGAACATAAATATGAAAATATTGTATTGTCGCGGGTCCTCTACAAGTATACAAAGTTTCAAGTCGATCCGATGATTTTAAGTGGGTGAAAATCGCGTTGAAAGATTCCGTTACATAGATAGATAGATAGATAGATAGATAGATAGATAGATAGATAGATAGATAGATAGATAGATAGATAGATAGATAGATAGATAGATAGATAGATAGATAGATAGATAGATAGATACAGGTCAGGCTAATATAAAGCGTGTAAAAATTAGTCACATCGCTCAAAAAATAGTATGCAATACACGAGGAAAGCACGTAACAGATCTCGAAAATCGAAAAAATCTTTTTCTCGATCAGTAACAAGTGCTTACCTCACTTGTATCGCAATATACTATTTCATTACTCTTTGTATTATCGCCTCACTCTGATGGCTAACCGTTTATATAAAAGGAGTGCTGCGCAGCAATGCTTTACATGCGGTGTTTGTCACGTATCTCATATCGCTATGGACGTTTATACATTACACAAGGACAGAATACATTGATTATTTATGTTATTATTTAATTTCCATGTTATTATTTGGTATGTTTAACGTATAAAAATTAAAATTATATATGTATTTATTTATTAAATAATTTAATTCCAACATTATATAGCTTGTAGGCCTATGTTAATTTAATATTCAAACAACTTCATCCTGAAAGTTGACATACCTTAGATTTCACCTTCACTTGTATATAATAATAATAATAATAATAATAATAATAATAATAATAATAATAATAATAATACTAATAATAATAATAATAATAATAATATATTATACCATTAATTAAAACTAATAAGAACTATAATATAACAACAATAAATAACAATAATTATTATTATTATAATAATATATATTTCTATTTCCTTTATTTCGAGTGTTTAAGAGAGCGAACTACATTTCTTTACACGTTTAAAAGTAAAATCGGTATTGCAAAAATGCAGTCATACATCTGGTTTATTTACATTACAACTGAAACTTAGTTCGGAAGAGATATAGTAGCCACCGAAAATGACGTGTGTATGTGTGTGTGTATGTATGTGGCTGATAACCTAGCTGATATCTGTGACCAATTTAATTTAAATAATTATTTCTGTGACGAATTTTAATTATATGACGAAATAACCCTTGTTAATCTACGACACTATTTATTCTCTACCGAAGGAAGTTTCAATCAGTATTAACCCATTCACTTCAGGTTTAAATTCTAAATGTATTTCCCCACATAAATTATATTGTATATTTTCAGACATTCAAAACGAACAAAAGATAACGGTACTTGAGATCTCAATAAGGATGAAAACCAAAACACATTCCTCTACTATTCATAAATGCTAACAAAACATTATCCTGCCAACGGATGTACAAAACTGGCAAAATATATAACAGCCAGAGTTACGCGAGTGTAACTCGTCTTGTGAAGCGAATGGTATAAGTTAAAATGGGATGAGAACAGAGACTAGTAGATTCCATGTCCACTCGATTGTAAAATGTGTTCAAAATTGAGAAGAAGATGTGCTAGATAATAATTTTCTAAGGAGACGCCAGTATGTTAGACATGCGTATGGAGAAGACTATATAACCATCAGCTACATGGAAAACAGGTATAATAAGACAAATTAAGTCTTGTAGACTGCGATAAGGAGGACATGTGACGCGATGCCTTTGCTTGTCCAATAATACAAAAATCCAAATGTTATGCTTGAATGGGATTTTGATGGATGTGGCATTGGCGTAGTATTGCATTGTAACGTAGCAACGATTGAACTGTTTAAAATTTCGGATGGATAATTATCAATTTGTTCCTCTAATGCCGTTAGCGAATGGAAATATTAGCTCAGGTTTTCGGATGTGGAAGTTAGGTAAGTTTGAATACATTCATTACACAAATAATTCATAGGCCTATTAGAGTAAATACACTTCTTATTAGACACTGGAGCTTCATTTATTTGAAATATTTATTTCCAACGCTTCCTATCACTAATCCATTTTTTATATTCAACTTGCTAATGACTGGAGTGCGCTCCTACGCCTAAATAAATGAAATATGATTCTTAAATTCTCGTTTCAGGTAAACTCCTACACCTAATGTTTTAGAGCATAATAGTAGGTAAACACTCGCCGAACCCCGAACCTGAAAATGTGTATACACATTCGACGAATCAAACATGGCAGTTTGTTAGAGTCAATTCTTATTTTCGGATTTCAGGTAAACCCCCAATTAAAATGGCCGGATTTCGCTGAATTTTAGATAATACCTACCTCGGTTTATTTTAATAACATATACTCAGTTTCGTTGTCCAAACACGAAATTTGCGACCGCTAGAGCGGCTTTTAAATTTTCGTTTCAAGTGGTCTCCTACTCTACCGGTTTTAGAGCATAATAGATAGCGGCTACAGACTGAGATGGGTGGGCCATATAATGAGAATGGAGGAGGAGACCACCACTAGAAAGCTTACACTACTGAGACCAGATGGAGGAAGACCGAAGTTGAGATGGATGGATGAAGTAGAGGAGGACTTCCGTAATATCGTGGTCCGGGGATGGAGGAGGGCGTTGGACAGGGATGCGTGGAAGAGCGTCTTGACAGCACCAGGGCCCATAAAGTGCTGTAAAGCTACAAGAAGAAGAAGAAAGCGCTAACATTCGGCGAACTCTTGAGTGGTTTAGAAGTCACACACAAGCAGGCTGGATTCTTTACTTAGATTATTCAGTCTTTTAACACATCATTATCCCATTTAATTTTGTCTGACTTGGAGTTTAGTTGTTAAAGATTTCACTGGAAATGTTTTAACAATAACATTATTTCGTCACACATTCTGCATACATGGCCAAAACAAATTAATCTTTGTACTCATATGCTAATTTTTGTTCAATACTCCAGGTTGTCATTTTGATATTTCTGGTATTATTTCCTGGCACTGGCGTAATTGTAACACACTTCTGGGGTTGTGGCGCCCGGAAGGCGAGGTTACGGCTGCCCTGATGATATCATGGGTGTTAATTATGATAATGGTGCGCCAGGAGAGCCCTTAATCCTAAATTTAATCTAAGGTGAATATGAATGAATGTGGGCCGTTTGGGTCTTAACGTTTTCTGATATTTGCATTACAAGTATGAAAAACCCCGAAAAAGAAATCATCACCCAGGAAACTTGTCCCGACCGGGGATTGAACCAGAGCCCGCTGCTTATATGTTTTAATTTTATTCATTCAATTCATCATTTGTTCTAATTATGCAAGGTCCATCTCCAATTATTGTTGGCTTGAATTTTTTTTCCCCAAATACAGAGTGCAGCAGTCAGTTAAGCGTAAATGCAAATATGTTTCCTGTAGCTTACAACTATTAAATTAAAGAACTACGGAAATTGTTCAAAGGGACCTCTATTGTTGTTTAAGCATTTATGACATCCTTTTCACATTGATTTCCAAATGTAATCACACAATTTCCCATTATTTATTAACAAAAATACTCCTGGCGCGACATGCCTACAAGGCCCTTAGCCGACCAGCCGGCTGCTGGCCTCACGTCCACATGTGTCAATCAGAGGTAGATGATAATCAGCCAGTGTAGGGGTGACATGTGGTCAGCATGTCGAGTCCCCCCAGCCGTTATAGCTGGTTTTATCAACCTGGAGTCGCTACTTATTGTAGCAACACAAATGCATCACGATGCTGGGTGGGCACCGGTCCCATACTGACCGAAATACCATGAGAAAATTTATTCCCCTATGGAGACTCGAACCAGCCCAAGTCCCGTAGCTCTGCGCCAAGGCTTCCTGTCTTAACCACTCGGCTACGGCGCGGGACATTTATTAACAAAAGTGTTTTCAAATTCCTGTTCAATCAAAATCCGTATACGTTGCAGGTTTAGTGGTTTTGTACTGAAAACTTTGTCCTTCAAAATTACCTCAAGCAGTAGTGTTTGGGAATATATTCTGAAGGTCCGATATTCAAATGCCAGTTTCAACCAGTCTGTGTTTTCCCCTTGCAACCAATGGCTGTGGTTAACTGACTTATGCCGCACCCTGTAATTATCTTCCGAAAACTAATACTCATTGTATTTCGACATTTTGAAGGTCAGATTTCGCAGGAATAAGCCAAATGGGTCGTCAAGTATTTTTTTAATTTTAGTGAAGTGCATGATAAGATCTGTTGCCTAGTGTATACCACTTTCCATTGATTTATTTTCACGTAAATATAGTACATAGTAGTAGTAGTAGTAGACGTCCCGAGTGGGGACATGGGTGTTTCCCGCTCAGTGCTAAATTAAATGAACTACAAGTTATCAGCATACAAAAGTGGGAAAACGAGTGGAACAGAACATCAAACGGAGCGGTGCCTAAGTTATTCTTCCCTAGTATCAAAGATAGGCTAAAATTAAATATTCCACTATCGGGAAATAGAACAACATTTCTAACCGGACATGGAAAGCTAAACACATATTTATATGGATTTAAAATCAAGGACTCCCCCATGTGTACGTGTGGAGTAGCAGATCAGACAGTCTTACGTATATTATTTGAATGCTCTAAAATACAAAGTGAAAGGAACAATTTCAAAAGGAAAATGTTAAGTAAATGTGGAAAGTGGACTTATAATGAACAAAAATTAGTAAGCGAATACACAAGTGAATTTATAGTGTATATGAAATAAATTAATTTGGATAACGTCTAGACACTAAACAGATTCTATCAAGACAATATTAACAAAAGACAAATAATAACCAATAAACAAGAGTATATAAGATTAAACAATAACTAATGTTAGATATATTAACTATGTGTTATGTTATAAGGCATGTAGCATTGCACCTATTGTAATGGAACATGCCGTAATAAATCATCAAATAAATGAAAAAAAAATGGGTGTTCTCTAACTCGACATTCTTAACCAATCCAATTTAGTTACGCTTAGTAACCTGCACATAATCACAAAGAGACATTTAGTAGGAAATTAACGTATTACTTGGATGGAGGAAGGCAGACTATATTTTGCTCAGAGGCACTAGTTTAGACGTGAGGTTCTCTCTCGGAGAACTGGTCTCTTGGATTCTTCCATCCTAAAAATGCATCGATCTCGGCGGGTTTGAACTCGCGACCATTTGGGGAAAGAGGCAAGTAACATAACCCTAGACCATCGAGGTCAAATATGAACCAAGATAATTAAAATATACACAACATAGAATCCAGAATGTTTTATATTTCGAGACAATTAAAATACTGTAAGTAGGCTGGTTGGAAATACACTAAAGCTATGCTTGAATTATACAGTTTACATTAGAACATGTTTTAAGAATAATTTCCCTCCATCGTTACTAACGCTAACTGATCCATGGTCTAGCGGTAATTTTATGTACCGGTAGTGTTTATTACAAGAAATGCTCCTCCCTCATTCGAAGAACCTTCCGTGTTCTTGTAAAGTATGTGTATGTTCCAAAGTTTAAATATGCTTTTCCGACACGTGTCCAGGTGGCATTGCATACCTAAAATTAAAGCCTAAAAAGGGAGAGTTTAACTCCTTAATTGGTGAAAATAAATTTTTCGTGCCAGCTAACTTAAGCGTCGGACTGGAGTGAAAACAAATGATGCATAACCATTATTTATTTTGTTATATTGTAGGCCTATTTAATTATACAAATTTAAATAATTTTTACTGATTGATTTTTCCTCTTCCTATTAAATAAATCAAACCAGTGTGTCTTATTAGAATACAGTATCAAATTAAGGATAAGAAATAAAGGAAGAAATTAGGTAATTATTTGTACAGATAAGTTATTTTGAACAATTTGTTCGCTGAATTATATACGAATATAAAACTAAACAATTTACATACATATTGTTTTACAAAACAACTTCCATTTTCAAGAAGGCTCATATTGTGGTATTTGTTTGGTCTAAACACGAAACTAATCCAATTTTGAACTATGCCGGATAGATACAGAAATAATTTCACTTTCAATGAAAAAAGTATAAATCAATTAAATCGAAGAAATTTAAGAACTAATAATGCTATTAGCCGTAGCCGAGCGGTTAAGGTAGGAAGCCTTGGCGCAGAGCTACCGGACTTGCGCTGGTTCGAGTCTCCATGGGGGAAGAAATTTCTCATGGTATTTCGGCCAGTATGGGACCGGTGACCACCCAGCATCGTGAGGCAATTGGGTAGCTACAATAAGTAGCGACTCCAGGTTGAGGAACCAGCTATAACGGCTGGGGGACTCGACATGCTAACCACATGTCACCCCTACACTGGCTGTTGATCATCTACCTCTGTGATTGACACATGTGGATGTGAAGGGCCAGCAGCCGGCTGGTAAAAGGGCAACCGCT
This sequence comes from Diploptera punctata, assembly GCA_030220185.1. Lineage (NCBI taxonomy): Eukaryota > Metazoa > Arthropoda > Insecta > Blattodea > Blaberidae > Diploptera > Diploptera punctata. The sequence goes on from JASPKZ010009183.1 coordinate 15,334, forward strand.
GAAAAGTGGAAAGACCCTCAATCGGAATAATGCTATATTTTTCGACCGAGACCGTGGGTACCCTTCCTCAAATTGATTGGGTTAATAGATGAAAAAAAGCTAATCCTGCAATTACTAAAGATAATATATTCGTTATGTTTGTTAACGCTCCGAGTAGATTATGTTATATTCCTCCTCCGTAACTAGTATTTTTTTCATTGGCCTACGATTCCTTCGATATGAACTGACAAAAATGACCAATATTTTTGTCATTTTTCGCGTAAATCATAAAATTCATAACAAATAATGTTCTTGCTAGCTATGTTACTATAGACATGTTGCGCTACATATAGAACACTTTAATACTTTTTTTTAAAATTAATAACAATGCGAAAACCCACTCAATAAAATAAACTACGACATTTGAAAGTCGCGATTCAACAATTGCAATACGGTTACATGGTTACGGCATGCATAATATTTCAAAATCTGTTTTGCTATAAAAACAATCACAATTTTGCGTTCTTTTAATTTCAGTAAAATCGGAATTACCGTAAACAGGATCAAAATATTTTGTTTTGCACGTAAGTGAATAAGTGAAGGCGTTTAAATGTGACTTAATTAAAGATTGTGAGTAAAAATGTCGTTAAAATACGAGGTAAGTTAGTTGGAATTAAAACATGAAACAAAGTTAGTGTGTTGAATTAGGCACTTGAAAAATTTCTACAATGAAAAACACAAAAAGAAGATCACTATTTCTAACGTTTTTTTTTTTTCCTTTGCCACTAGCACTATTGACTCCTGTGGTCAATTGCAGCGCAGATATAAGCTCTCCATACATTTACAACCTGAGAAAATATTTTTCAATCATTCTCTCTGTAATTTACTTCATTCAGATATTATTATCCCACCCATTCTTGGCCTTCCTACTGAATTATTACGAATTTGTGTTTTCTACAATAACTTTCTATACCTCTCGTCCATATTTAGAACGTCCTAAATGTCCTGCCCATCGGAGTCTACGAAACGTAACTCCTCATACTATATCTGGTTTTCTATTAAGATGATGGAGTTGACGGTTATGTAGTTTCCTCCATTCACCTATGTTTCTGGTCAATATGTACTTTATTCACAAATACCTTTCATTCACAAGTACCCAAATTTTTGAAAGTCTTAATGTAAGAGATCTGTTTCGCATCCTTTTAATACCTAAATTGATAAATCGGCATTTTTGAGAGAATTTGAGACACGAGTCACCACATGTATAATACAACATATATCATGCGTTTCCAGAATTGATCCTATGAATAATTTATTTCCGTTTGTTACTGTTGGAAGTTATTTGGATTCAGACATTTCATCAAAATGTTCATAATATTGTTGTTGAAATTTTGCACTATATCAAGAATAGATTATACAATTACTACAACAACTGTGAAAATATTCATTTTCGTTACTAATCGGTTATAAACTTTATCTTTCTAGGAAACTACATTTGAAAATAAATTTGATGCAATGAAGAAAAACAATGAGAAATTGAAATTGATGAGAATGAAAACAGTAGTACACTTTGAGTGTGTACAATAACATTTATAAGGAGGGAAAACTGTAGAGAAGCTATTTGGTAAGACTATTGTAGCCTGGATGGTTGCAACAAAATGGATGATTTTATTACGCAATACATAAGTTGATTGTATGAAAGTTATGGTGAAAGCAGGTCATTTATATAAATTTAAATATAAAATTATTTAATATTATATTTATTTACATGCAGAATCATTGTTCAAGAAAACACAACTTCAAAAAAATCACATACTGGTTGTCTCTATATTTAATTGAAAATTTCTTTAAGAAAAAAAAAATACATGGGGATTAATTTTGTGTGCAGCTACCAATTTTCGCTAGTTTTCTGTCACTTGGAATCGTTTATCCTTGAAGTGAGTTTATAGGTGATTCAAACAATGTAGTACGAAACCTTCATTCATGCTTTGTCATACTGTGTTACTTAAAAGTGAGAGGTTTTCTAGAAATGCATATAGATATGTAGATAAAAAATTAAATCTTCACGTAAGCACATGTTATTTGCCGAAAAATTGTATGAAGTTTTAGTTAAGGAATGTGCTAAATCTTGGCTCAAAAAAGTTCCACGTTTCGTCCTATATAGTCTCGTGGTGTACACGGATGAATCTTATATTTATGTTTTCTGGATGTCCGATATTAGGCCCTATGCCTTTCTTGTTTTTCAGACTATTAAAGTGAACCTGCGGATGAATTCATGAGACAAGAATGGTCAGGCGTATTTCCTGGTTGACAGGTAGCATTTACAAGTGGCCAGACACCAGATTTGTCAGGTATCTAGACCCAGTCCCTGCATGTATAATCTTACCACACCCAAATCCAGGGGATATTAAATATCAGCCGAATCTTCTTGTCGCCGACTACGCGACTGGCTTCGGTTGAAGTGAATGGACAGTATAAATGGGGGTATAACAGAACATCTTTTAATAGGTAAATACCATTCTTATAAATACTCCTTTGACTATAATTCCAACTTTTGTTAATGTTAGCTAATTTCAGATCATTGTGCTTTCACTAGAGTATATTTTAAAATTGTAATAAATATATAATTATTGTGCAATTTTCATCATCATCCTTTATCAAGACAGCTGGCATCGTCTTCCAGAAACCAAACGCCATTCCTCTCTGTTCATCCCTTGATCTTCCGCCAATCCTCTGATAACACTGGTCGACAAAAATGAACTTTTTTGTTTCACAAGAATAAAAGTATGAGATTTTAGAAGTATTTATCATCCTGAATTTAAATATCATTTTAGTTTTTTCCTATAAGGTAAGAGTTTTGTGTGATATTCATTTACATTTTTTATAATTTTTAATGAACTCCATCTAACTCTAACTCATTCTGACTTACCTAGAAAGTGGTAGATAGGATTTTCGGGAATATTTTGCATCTGGAACATCTCTCTTCTTGGTCCAACAGTAGTCATCCAGCATATTAGAACTCCACTTGCCTTGGTACCTCTTTTCCATTGTGGAAATTTGCTGATGAAAACGCTCACCGTGCTCATCAGAGACAGCCCCAAGATTTTCCGGAAAGACGTCTAAGTGAGAGTCCAAAAAGTACATTTTTAAGGACATGTTGCACCCCATACCTTTATAAGAATGTAGAAGATCAGCCACTATGTCACGATATCATTCTGCTTTATTGTTTGCAAGGAAATTGCAACATACATTTTTTAAAGACTGCCAGGCTGCTTTTTCCGGAGGATTTAATAGACCTTCAAAATGTTCATCAGCCATTAGTGACCGTATTTGGGGCCCTATAAAAATTCCTTCTTTCATTTTAGCATCACTGAATTTGGGTAATTTCCATTTCAAGTACAAGAATGCATCAGCAAATTTATCCATAGCTTGACAATTTTTTCATTGCTCCTAATTTAATATGCAATGGAGGTAAATATATTTTTTCAGGATTCACTAAAGGGATATGTGACACATGTTTCTGGCCAGGGATAAGAGATTCACGTTTAGGCCATGATTTTCTAACGTAGTGAGACTTCTTATATCTGCTGTCCCATTCGCATAAAAACAGCAAAATTTGGTGAACCCAAGTTGCAAACCAAACAATATAGTAATGACCTTTAAATCACCACAGATATGCCATCTATATTTTTCATATTGGATTTTCTCTAAAACCATATGTCTATTTTCATATGTCTCATTCATATCAGCGGCATGCGCTACAGGTACTGATGGAAGTTCATTGCCAATATGTAGCAACAGAGCATTCAAACTAACTCTAGAGGAGTCTATGAACAATCGCCACTCATTTGGCTAGTGTTGATGCCCAAGAATTTCCACAACAGACCAATATCATTGATACCAATACACAATACCATTTTCTTCAGAGAAACTGTCTTTGAAAGCACTATGGCGGCTACGATAACTACACATTCTTACATATTTTTAAAGTAGATTCCAGCCTTTGAGTCCGAAAGTTAAAACTTCAGCTTTGCTGTTTACACAGGTTTAAATCCCGAACCAGCTCATTGAGGTCTTGTTGATTAGGAAACTAAGGTTCTGATGAACAGATACTGCCTTCATGTATGTAAGATCATTTTTATTTCCATCTGAATCATTTTCAGTTTGAGCTACGTCAGAATCAGAGTTATGAGTTAAGGTCATATCTGCATATACTGGCACAGGGAACTCATCATTGTGTAAGACAGGCCTCACTGCAGATGGCAAATTCGGATACTAAATTGTATATTTTGATTTAGATGTGATTCCTTTAATATTTGTTAAACAAAAATTACAATCAATTAGGTGATCCTGCGGTTCCCTCCAAATCATGGGAATTGCTAATGGCGTATGATGTGTACCATTTTTCCACCCAATAAACAATCTAACACACAAAATACAGCATATAGTTGGGACCCAGCTCTTATCAAAATCGTCCACTTGACAGCCAAAGTAAAGTTTATAACACACTTTCACAAGTAGTGTGCAATGTCGCCTCTGAGACTGGAAGGCCAACTCACCACAAATATAGCAGAAATTATCTGCATGAATTGTAAACTTTCGTGGCATGATGAAAGAACACACACAATACACTTCTAAACAGAAAAGAAGGAAACATTTTCACTAGTGATATTTGTGCTGACAAATTCACTGTCAGCTCAATACTGACACAGTGCAATGCAGATAAACAGGTTTGAGCATGTTAAAACACGCATGAACCTTCACAGTCTTGTCTTTTGGTGGTTCAGCATGACATTGCATATAAATTCCTTAAATACAGCTTGATTAAAATCTCTACATATAATGTAAAGGTTCTTATGACAGGTCAAAGAGAATGCTAAAATGAATTAAATAAATAGCTGTCACAAAAAAACTGTGCCTGATGGAAAATTCTGACTACATATCTGAATTCAGTATGAAAAAATGCACTAGATTCACTAATCAGATTTTTTTGTGAAGAAAACCTTGTCGACCAGTGTAACATTGCCGCTTGCGCATCTTCTATCCAGGTTTTCTTTGGTCTTCCTTTCTTCCTCCTTTCCATTGATACCCATTCCATAATAAGTTTAGGCAATCTTTCCTTTGGCATTTTTTTGACATGGACATATCACTGTAATTCTTTCTTTTCTGTAATGTCTATGATGCCCGGCTCCTCTTGTACACTCCTAATTTCCCAAAATTGTTTATTTCGTATTCTATCCATTCTACATTTTCCAGCTCATCTTCTTATAATATTCATTTCTGTATTTTTTTTTCATTTACCTGGTAAGACTTTTCCAAACGTCAGCATCATGTGTTAAAATTCTCTGAACTATGGTTTGATATATTTTTTAATTTTTATTTTTTGAAAAAAAAAAGAAATTGCTCCACCAAACAGAGCGTAAAATACTTATTGCTAGTTTTTTTTGTGCGATTGTATTTTTAATTTTCCTTGTGTTATCCCCTGAATGGTCTAATTTTGTTCCTAAATAAGTACATTTAAATACTAGGTTTTAGTTCTTCTGCATTCTTGAAATTTATATTTTCCATTTCTTCTCCAAAACACTAACATTTAGTTTTCGCTACATTTATATAAAGTCCCCATTTTTCATATTTTTCTTTTAGTTTTCTTGCCATATATTCTATGCCATCATGATCTTTTTCTATTAAAACCTGGTTGTCTGCAAAATTGTGTGAATACACATGCGTATTTTGGATTGGTATGCCCACTTTTTTTACATTTTTTTCTTCCAGTCCCTTAGTACTCTTTCAAGATAAAAATTTTGAATAGAGTTGAAGATAAACTGCAATCCTGCCTTAAACCGTTTGTAACAGTAAATCCCTCTGTGATATGATTTCCAACTTTTATTTTCGAAATTGAACCTTTGTATAATGATTTTATAACTTCTATTAATATTTTAGTAATGTTCAAATTTTCTAAAGTTTCCCATAACATTTTTTTGAGGAATATTGTCATATGCCTTAGTTAAATCGACAAGAAGTAATTGTATGTCTCTGTTAGTAGGTCTTTTTATTTCTCAATCATTTGTGTTATGTAAAATATATTATCCGCACATGATATACTACTTCTAAAACCATACTGCTCTTCAATTTCTTATCTTGGTATTTTAATTCAATCATTTTACTTAGTGAACGTTCACAAATTCTACTTAACGTACTTGTTATTGATATGCCTCTATAATTTTCACGTTTATTTTGTCTCCCTTCTTATGTATCAATGTTATAATAGCGACTTTCCACTCTTCTGGCACTTCTATTATTTCATTAAATAGTACAGTGATAATTTCCAATAACTTCTGGCTGCCATTTTTAATCACTTCTACAGCAAAATTTACTATACCAGCATTACTCCATTTTACATGCTCATAATTTCCTTTTTTTACAGTATTTATATCAATTTCGAATATGTTTCCTGTTACCATCTCTGATAAATTGTCATTTTTCCCAAAAATACTTTTCGGTCCTCTACTAAAAGTTATTTTTGTAATATTCTTCCCATTCACGTGTTCCTTTTAGATTGGGAAAATTCTTATTTCTATACTTTAATACATTTCCACGATTCAGAAATGAAGTATTATTATAATATTTAATTATATTTTAGGTTGAAAGAAGAGTGAATGGGAATGAAAACCGCAAGTTACTTGGAAACATTCAGGTAATATTCCTCTTAATTTTATAAGTTTACAATATAATTTATAATGTCTCTGAGTATCTCGTGTAAGTTAATGTCATTTCATGTTTCCTAGAATCTGGAATTGAGTAAGTTCATTATTTGAATCCAAGATTCTGTGCAGACAATCATTCTGCACATTTTTTTTTACCTCAGCCACTAGACTATTTTGGACGAACCGTTATGAAACTTTTGTTAATACAAGGATGGGGATGTACCGTAATAAAACTACATCCAATTTTACGCCAAACAATATCTGCTTATGGGTGATGATTTGTTTATTTACTTTTCTAAATAGCATTTCTACAAAACTTTCCAATGTGATGTATCACAATTACAGCAGACATGTCATGTGTTAAGTTAATTTTGAACTATTTACGCCGAACAGTATCTACTTATGTGGAGTGATGATTTTTTTAATTTTCATTTCCAAATTGCATTTCCAGAAAAGCTCCCATTTTGAAGTATCACATTTACAGCAGACGTGCCATGTGAAGATGAATGTGGTATACTTCATTTGTATGAAGAATCTATGAATTCTATTCAGTGTAAATTGATGTCTAGTGACAAAAAATATAAAATGACAGCTGTATTCGGATATTAGTTCCCGTGTAATATTTTTCTTCCTTCAAGAAATTTTCCATTGAATATAAAAAAAACATGTATGTGATATTATTTTAATTTGTGTTTTCATGAGCAATGGTTAGATACATACACAAATTGAACTGTAAGTGTTAATGATTTCAAACTCTTGTTTAAATATTAAGTTTATCTTCAGTTTACATAATATTTTGGAAACGTAATTTTTCAAAGTGAATTTTTTTTCAAGGTTCTTTATTCTCCGTATTTATATTTCATAATATCTTCCTATGGACGTTTTGTAAAATATTAATTTTTATTCTTTGCTCTACAGAAGATTATCATTTTGCTAAAAATGTATATAAAAGGTTAATCTATCCAACGACACAATGAATTTGGCTGAAATGTGGAGTGAAAACAAGACAGCAAATGAAGAACTCCTGATATTAGTGGTCAGAATAGTAAATCATGTCCAGTAAATGGATCCGAGTAACTGGGCCATCCCGATTATCGTGGGATGATAAGTATCGGAATCATTGAGTGTTACTGGAGCACTTCTAATTGTATGATTGTTATTATCTTAAATATTCTTATCGATAAATTTACAATATAGTGAAACATGTTACACTATTTTTATAATGCTCAATTATATTTCAGGTTAAAATCATGTGGAACAACAAGAAATTGATTTGAATTATGTAAAAATCACAAAGAAGAACATTGTATGAACTATTCAAGGAATATGCATCTTAGTTACTACATTATACCATATGGAAAGATTCCATTTATGAACTACTAATTACATAAAAAATAACTACCTTACACTATCGAGCCTGTAGGTTCATGGTCATGCTGACATAAGCTCTCCATACATCGATATCTTAAGCCTACGTTTCCCATTCATATCTTGTGCAATTTAATGTAATCAATGTTATTATTAATCTCCCATCTCATTCTTGTCCTGCATATTGAGGGTTTCTCAAGTTTCATGCCCTCTTTCATTCCCCATTCGTGTCACATGTCCTGCCATCTCAGTTTACGAGTCTTAAATGCTCTTATTACACCTGGATTTCCATATATATATATATATATATATATATATATATATATATATAAAGACATCTTAGAAGAATTACACATGGAATCTTTAGAAAACAAAATTTCTGATTATAAGTCAAGATGGATACAACATGTTCATCGAATGGAAGATCACAGAATACCCAAACTAATGTTAAGATATCAACCTGCAGGAAGAAGAAGACCAGGACGTCCACTCAAAAGACTTCTGGATGGTGTTTCTCTTGAGGCCGAAACAGGTCAACAAATGGCCTAAATTCGTGAATGTACTATGATGATGATATTATATATATATATTATACATATATATATATATATATATATATATATAATGTAGCTCACTGTTATGTAATCTTTTGCATTTGCCTCTCTGTTCATCTATCTTTGGTCCAAAAATTACCAATGAACTTTATTCTCAAATATTCATTATATTTTCTCCTCATTTAAAATAAGAATCTATATTTCGCATCCATATAATTTAAATGGAAGAATAACAGTTTTATATATTTCCAGTTTAATCTAGAGCCAACAATTATGTAATGTCCTATCATTCTATGTTCCTAGAAACATGTCCATGTGTTTGAATTATTTCCATGGATTCCTTGAAGTAATCTCCGCCTGGAGAACCGAATGAGGGACTATTTTACCTCTGGAAAGTTATAAACCAGTTTCTTGACGGTTGTATTTTTATTGCGAAAGATTATCACTCTTTCGACCAAGGTACTTCTTTGTCTGACTTATCACCTTCCAATGTTTTAAATAAAGCCTGAGTTTAAAGATGAAAAAAAGCTACACCTGTAAACTATCGGTAATCCAAATTGTCTTAAAGTAGAAATAGTGATATTTGTTTTCAAATCATATTCAAAGTGCAAAGAATGACATGTATTATGAATACATAAATGTCTCGAAAATACCGGTGAAGTAGGTAATTTATATTTAAAATAAACAGCAATAGTTCAACGAGTAATTAATATTTAATATTTTAAAAGATGACAATTAACAAGTTAACCTGACCTGAATTTGAGCTTCTCTTATTTTTTATATCAATGATCTACCTAGGCACATAGAATCCCTAGAAACAAAAAACCCTACTTCCTGCTGCTGATGATGTAATATGGGTCTCCAAGCCGAAGAATCAAAGCCAACAATTAAATACCACAGTCCAACAATTACTAACACATTTAGAGAATTGGACATCCCTAAGAGTAATGAAGATAAACAGACACGAAATTAACATGGAAGAAACATATAGAGAACATATATATATATATATATATATATATATATATATATATATATATGTACAAAGATAGAAACAAGGTTACCATTATTAAAACGATCAGCAGGTTAAACCATCCGTAATTATTATGAAGAAATGGTAATAATTACAAAAGTGGAACCACATGATAAATTACATAATCAAATCCTCCGCCTGATATAAGGAGCTGTTAAAAACAACTCAAATCACTGTCATACAAATATTAACAAATAACCCAAGCATAGCATTTTAAATTGAGAAAACAACAATCATACAACATTAATTATTTTTTAAGGATATCCCATAATAATTCGATTCAAAGAAAACCAGAAGTATGTTTGAAATCTCAGCAAAGCTTCTTACGCATAGAACAAGAAATGAAACAACTATTACATCCTCGTTCAAAATAAAATATAAAGACAAGAAACAACTCTTTGGAAATTTAATATAATCTTAATTTAACAGAAGGAATCAATAAATCTGAAACGTCCCCATTTATCCTAAATCAAATGTCACTAGAAATAATAAATTTAAGATACCTTGCTACTGAATGGATAAGCATTTTTACAGATAGTTCCAACCTACCAACTGATGGTGGCACCGGTGCTGGTGCAATAAGCCCACTTTCCTCCTTTGATGGTAAATTAAATAAAAATTCAACAAATTTGATGGTGGAATTCCAGCAATGTTCTTACGTTTACAAACTATTTTATATAATATCCAAAAGTTTACGAAGATTGTAATTCTATGTGACTCCAAAGCGGCCATCCTTGCTATAACACGGGATACAATATCCACTATCGAGTGTCATAAATTAATAAAATAGTTATCGCACGTTATGACGTTCTTCTATAATACAGAACGAATCTTTGTCTTTCATGTTGTGCTAGTAACTCAAAATCGGCAATTTTTAGTTATGTCACTCTTTCTGCAAATGAGCGAAATGTACGTTCCTTCTGTTAACTAAATCATAAGTTGCAACAAACCAAATATGGCAGTGCTAGAATGCTTTTAAATTACAACCCCTATTCCTGATATTCGGAACTTTGGAGAATAACTTTCTTATTTATTTTCAATAGCATGTACAGTACTAAGTTCCATTAAAAAACAACAATTTTGACGCTAGAGCATTTTTTAAATTTTTGTTTCTGGTGATCCTCAACTTCTAATGGTCCGATATTGCTGATAAACAAAATTTACCTTAATTTTCTTATTTGTTTACTCTATGCCGATCTTAGTTCTGAAACAATAAACACTGTTGCCGTTAAATACGTGCATGGAAGCTTCTTTTAGGAAAACCAGAGGGAAAACGCCCAGTTGGTAGACCAAGATTGAGGTGCGAGCAGAACACTCGCTATGATTTGAGGGAAGTAGATTATACAGGGAATGATTGGAAAACATTAGAACAGGATAGGGATGTATGGAGAGCTTACGACCGCGCGGTCATAAAGCCTACGGGTTGGATAGTGCCAGAGTTGCCACTACAGCTTTAACACACACGCACACGTCATTGTCATTTTTAATTTCTATCATATAGGATAGGTGAATATTTGTAAACATTGTTCAATACATTTTTAATGTCTATCATGTAGAACAGGTGAATATTTGTAAACATTGTTCAATATATTTTTAATGTCTATCATGTAGGTTAGGTGAATATTTGTAAACATTGTTCAATGCATTTTTAATGTCTATCATGTAGGATAGGTGAATATTTGTAAACATTGTTCAATACATTTTTAATGTCTATCATGTAGGACAGGTGAATATTTGTAAACATTGTTCAATACATTTTTAATGTCTATCATGTAGGATAGGTGAATATGTGTAAACATTGTTCAATACATTTTTAATGTCTATCATGTAGGATGGGTGAATATTTGTAAACATTGTTCAATACATTTTTAATGTCTATCATGTAGGACAGGTGAATATTTGTAAACATTGTTCAATACATTTTTAATGTCTATCATGTAGGACAGGTGAATATTTGTAAACATTGTTCAATGCATTTTTAATGTCTATCATGTAGGTTAGGTGAATATTTGTAAACATTGTTCAATGCATTTTTAATGTCTATCATGTAGGATAGGTGAATATTTGTAAACATTGTTCAATACATTTTTAATGTCTATCATGTAGGACAGGTGAATATTTGTAAACATTGTTCAATACATTTTTAATGTCTATCATGTAGGACAGGTGAATATTTGTAAACATTGTTCAATACATTTTTAATGTCTATCATGTAGGACAGGTGAATATTTGTAAACATTGTTCAATACATTTTTAATGTCTATCATGTAGGACAGGTGAATATTTGTAAACATTGTTCAATACATTTTTAATGTCTATCATGTAGGACAGGTGAATATTTGTAAACATTGTTCAATACATTTTTAATGTCTATCATGTAGGTTAGGTGAATATTTGTAAACATTGTTCAATGCATTTTTAATGTCTATCATGTAGGATAGGTGAATATTTGTAAACATTGTTCAATACATTTTTAATGTCTATCATGTAGGACAGGTGAATATTTGTAAACATTGTTCAATACATTTTTAATGTCTATCATGTAGGACAGGTGAATATTTGTAAACATTGTTCAATACATTTTTAATGTCTATCATGTAGGATAGGTGAATATGTGTAAACATTGTTCAATACATTTTTAATGTCTATCATGTAGGACAGGTGAATATTTGTAAACATTGTTCAATACATTTTTAATGTCTATCACGTAGGACAGGTGAATATTTGTAAACATTGTTCAATACATTTTTAATGTCTATCATGTAGGACAGGTGAATATTTGTAAACATTGTTCAATACATTTTTAATGTCTATCATGTAGGATAGGTGAATATTTGTAAATATTGTTCAATACATTTTTAATGTCTATCATGTAGGATAGGTGAATATTTGTAAACATTGTTCAATACATTTTTAATGTCTATCATGTAGGATAGGTGAATATTTGTAAACATTGTTCAATACATTTTTAATGTCTATCATGTAGGACAGGTGAATATTTGTAAACATTGTTCAATACATTTTTAATGTCTATCATGTAGGACAGGTGAATATTTGTAAACATTGTTCAATACATTTTTAATGTCTATCATGTAGGACAGGTGAATATTTGTAAACATTGTTCAATACATTTTTAATGTCTATCATGTAGGACAGGTGAATATTTGTAAACATTGTTCAATACATTTTTAATGTCTATCATGTAGGATAGGTGAATATTTGTAAACATTGTTCAATACATTTTTAATGTCTATCATGTAGGATAGGTGAATATTTGTAAACATTGTTCAATACATTTTTAATGTCTATCATGTAGGATAGGTGAATATTTGTAAGCATTGTTCAATACATTTTTAATATCTATCATGTAGGATAGGTGAATATTTGTAAGCATTGTTCAATACATCTTTAATGTCTATCATGTAGGATAGGTGAATATTTGTAAGCATTGTTCAATACATTTTTAATGTCTATCATGTAGGATAGGTGAATATTTGTAAACATTGTTCAATACATTTTTAATGTCTATCATGTAGGATAGGTGAATATTTGTAAACATTGTTCAATACATTTTTAATGTCTATCATGTAGGATAGGTGAATATTTGTAAACATTGTTCAATACATTTTTCATGAGAAGAACCTCTATAGATTCATCCATTAGGAATTTTATAACGATGTTCTACTTTTCAATGACAACCTGTCAATTTTGGAGGCCGATTTTTTTCAAAATTTCTAAAATGTTCACATTTTCTTAAAAAAAACAAAACTATTGGAATATAAAATCGGGAAATTTTTGATTTAGACAAGATTATTTACATTAGAAATCACGGACACATCCTGTAGACTGAAAGTTTGCAGTTTTCAAAATTTAAAATTTTTATCGTAAAATCACGCTTATAATATACAATGGATAAATTTGGGATTTAGACTGGATTTTTTTACATTGGAAATCTCTGTAGACTGAATTTTTGTAGTTTTCAAAATTCCGAAAAATTCGACATTTTTTGTAAAAATGCCAAGATTATAACCTTGAAATACAGAATATGCCCGGTATTTATAATGCAACAAATCCCAAATTTCCCGATTGTATATTCCAATTCTTGATAGCATTCCGGTTACCCATGCCGGAGGGATGAAAGGCTATAAGACAGTCGAAAGAAGTACCTTGGTCGAAAGAGTAACGTAAACATATAACCGTCGAGAAACGTGGATATCAGTTCCATTACAGTAAAGTAGACTACCATTCGGATGTCTCAGAGCGGACTTCTTCAGAGTTGCTCAAACACAAGAATAAATTCCTTCTTGTCTTCTTGTAAGCGCCTATGTTTCCCTCAACAGAGATTTAGGCGCTCTCCCCCTACAGAGAAGAATTTAAACCATACTAATTTAGTTACACTTGTTTTCGTATAGATGTCATTTGAGTGGTCCGTGGTCAGCGTTCCGCCTCATACTGACATCTAGGAAACCAAGGTAGTACTAGGACGGGAAAATTCAGTAAATTTAGCTTAGAGGCCTTTTCATTCAAGCGTAAAGATCTATTACGAGCCTGAAAATCTTCAGACTCGGGACCCACGGCTTAAAGTCCCTCCCGGAGGACTTGCTCCTTTGATTTTTCCATCCTAAAAAAATCCATCGATCCCGGCCGGGTTTGAACCCGCGACCCTCGGTACCAGAGGCAATGAGCATAACCACTAGTCCACCTACGAACAAGAAACGTAAGGAATATAGTACTGGAGCATTATCATAGCCGCACGCACATAAGCATACATACATCCCTATCCAGAGCTAATGTTTTTTAATCATTCTCTGTATAATCTTCTGTCAAATCTTGGTTAAAGTTACTCACCCACTTCATTCTTGGCCTACCTAGTAGACGCCATCCCTTTGGTTATACTATAAGGAGCTTTTATGCCTCCCTTTGATTCTACATGACCTGCCCATCACAGTCTACGATACTTAACTGTTATTATATCTGGTTTCCCATAAATATCATTTAACTCACTGTTACATAGTGTTCTTTATTATATAATGACTTCTACTTGATAGGATCATTGAAGATCTGAAAAAAAGTTTTCAACAATATTTTCCTGAGCTTCATTCCTTCCGAATTCGCTAAAATCGATCTGAGTCAACTTAATGTTATTGTTTTTACCGGGATAAAACGGTAAATTAACCAAGATTGTCACATGTTTTCTTAACAGCGCAGCTTCCCATGTCGTGAGGGGAGTTCATTTTATGTTCTTTTTCTTAAAGTCTATTTTTAATTTAATGTTTTAATTACTCATGTTAATATGTACTACGTGCCAATACACACTCTCCATTGACTAATACTAAGAAATTGGGGCTGGAAATAAAATCAATAAAACAGAAATATATGTTCACAAATAGAAATACATTATATAATGGAAATGGACAGTTATTGACAAATGAGGGAAATTTTGAAGAAGCGGCTGAATTGATATACCCTAGGAGCAATAATTACACACAGAAATTAAACATAGGCTCAATTCTGAAAATGCATACGAATATGCATCACAGGGACTCATTTTAACGCAAATCCTCTCTCTCTGAAAAAAAAATCAACTGAAATAAACTGTTACGTTCGTAAAACATCACAATAGATTAAGGAAGGAAAAAATATTATGAGTTCTTGAGAATAAAGTTTTTAGCAAAATATTTTGACTAAAGAGAGACGAACAGAGGGGTGAATAGAGAAAACAACATAACAGTGAGGTATATGATAACAATGGGAAATCAGATATAATAAGAATGGTTATGTCTCAAAGACTGCAATGGGTAGAACATGTGACATAAATGGAGAATGAAAGAGGGGCATGGAAACTCCGTGTATGAAAACCAGAATGTAAGTGCCCAGCAGGTAGGCATTGAATGAGGTAGAAGCATGCCATGAACCCTGATTTGAGGAGGTAAATTATACAGGGGATTATTGTAAAACATTAGTTCAGGATAGGAATATGTGGAGAGCTTATATCCTTATAGCCATGGACCTATGGGATCGAATTGTCCAGTGATATACTTTTTTCTCTCTTTAGAATCTAGACGCCTTAAAGAGCATCGTTGAACAAAACGTAACTACTTGTGGAGAAGATGACAGCTGTGCAAGTCAAATGTCTCAATTCAAGAGTTGGACAAGTTTATAGCTAACTAGCTAATACCCGGCGTGCGCTGCTACTCCTAAATAAATGTTAATGTGTTTTTACCACCAGCCGTGCGCTGTTATGCTTGCCCGTGAATCTGCTTATCCCGTTCTTCTTGGCATCAATGAAAGACAACAATTTTTATTGTGAGTTATCCGTAGAAGATAAACATATGCTGTCGCGGACGTTTTTGTAGAGTTTTTTTTTTAGGTATTCAATTCTGTGTACATTAATTTGGTGTACTTGTTATGGTTTAGGCAGCGTAAGCCATTAAAACGTCAACATAGGGACTTTATTTCACGTTTTTCACTATAAAGGGTGAATTTTAGGGGTGAAGCGGTTAAATATCACAACTCTCTTATAGCCTATCTTCATCCCCGGAATCTCCTGAACATTTTTCAAAATGCCTCATCTCTATCGGATGAACGGTATGGCAGAGCACGCTTGCCCGAGAATCTACTTATCACGATCTTCTTGGCATCAATGAAAGAAAAAAAATGGATACCGTTAGTTATCTCTAAAAGATAAACATATGCTGGCACGGACATTTTTGTAGAGGTTTTGAGATATTCAATTCTGTGTACATTAATTTGGTGTATTTATTAAGGTTTAGGCAGCGTAAGTCATTTAAGTGTCAAAATAGGGACTTTATTTCACGCTTTTCACTACAAAGGATGATTTTAGGGGTGAAGGAGTTGAATATCACAACTTTGTTATAGCCTATCTTCATCCCAGGAATCTGCTGAACATTTTGCAAAAAACCCCATCACAATCGGATCAACGGAATGGCCGCGCATAAAGTACGAACAAACAAACAAACAAACATTAATTTTTATATATTAGGTAAAGGCAACAGAGTATTATGTCCACTGTACTTCTCTTCCTCCCTGGGGGCCCGCTTCTCGGGCCCCAGCTGTGCTCACAACAGCAACAGGGCGCGTCCCCGGGTGGCGGATACGGGAACGGTCGGTGGTTTGCATTGCACTCCTCCCGGCTAGGTCCAGTCCGGACCCGCCGGCCATTTGTGAGATCGTCAGGACTCGAGCGACCTGACGTACTACATAGCTCGTGCTGCGCCCACTCCAGCAACAAAACGCGTCCCCTCGGTGGCGTAGTGGGGAAAAGGTCGGTGGATCTGCTAGTCAGTCCTCCCTTCCAAGTCCGATGGACTCGCGGACCATGAGTGGGGTCAACAGGAAAATTAAATGAGGGCCCTGTTGTCAAACCTGTGAATCCCGGCCCACAAGCGGAATATTGGCCGCTGTAGGTGGAACGGTGGCAGACTAAGGGATCGAGAGCCCCTTCTCTTGGTTCAATTGAACCCGTGACCATCTGTGGGGGCACCATGGGAGATGAGCACCCTGGATGCCTACATTGCTCAGTGGGCTGGTCTCACAGCAGCGGCACGACTAGGCTTAGTCTTGCGAACGGGCTGGTTGGGACAATTACCGGCGTAATGTTGGGAATTACCACCAGGTCAATAAGCTAGGGAAAGGAGGAAGCGCGGTCTTTTGGGTCTGGGACTTAGCGTCGACTCTGGGACCGAATGACCCAAGGACAATCTGTGAGGTCGTCAGGAGTTAAGCGACCTGACGTACTAATGCTCAGGCTGGACCCACTTCAGCAATCAAACACGTCCCCAAGCTGGTGCACGGGGGAAAGGTCGGTGGATCTGCTTGACAGTCCTCCCGGTCAAGTCCAAGAGACTCGTGAACCATTAGTGGGGTCGGCAGGAGTTGAGCGCCTTGTCATAGTATTTGCTCGTCTGTTGGAGCTTGCGAGCTCCGTGCTGGCCCACAACAGCAGCAGAAGGCGTCCCCGGAGGCATACCAGGGCTCGGCTCGGACCAATGCAGAGGGGAGCAACTGTACTGGTTCCTGGCTCAGCCTACGGGCTCGTTGACAAACTGTGGGGTCGCCAGGAGATGAGCACCTGGATGTACTAAAGTCTCACACTGTGGGGCTTGTAGCCCTAGCCGGTCTCACAACGGCTGCAGGACACGTCCCTGGAGACAGAACAGGGGAACGGTCGGTAGATCTGCGACAGCAGTCCTCCCGGCTAGGCTCATGGAGCCCGTGGACCAACTGTGGGGTCGTCAGGAATGAGCGACCTGGCGACTACGAAGCTCAACAATTCCAGAAGTTGGCAACTCCACACCCTCTCCCTAGGGGTATTGGTTTTAGGACCAGAACTTGAACGTGGACGCGAAGATACGATAGGGAGGACAAAAAATCTAGGACTTGGGAGTATGGTTAATGATAACGGGTATCCCAAGGGGTGGGGGAAGGCCTAGATGTACTTCTCTTCCTTCACTTCCGAAGGAATCGATTCTTGAGAGTGTCCATCGTAAAAATATTTTTAAACAAACCAAACTACTTACTAGACACGGAAAACGAACAAAAAACTAATATAGGCCTACAGGGTAAACTCATCCTCACAAACGTATTTAGTTTGATAATTTATCCGCTCATTAGAGTGATAACATAAACAAATGCCAATTGTATCCTTCCACCTTTCACGTCATAATTACTATCAAATGTTTGCCTGACTTGTGTTTTGAAAATTTAGATGGCAACACACAGCAACAGATGACTCGACACCTTCAGCCATTTTGTTACATTTGAATCGACTGAGGTATGTTTCAAATTTATCATTCATTTGTAATAAACTATTTTAAGTTGTAATTATTTATTAGGTATATTTTAGAATATTTTCATGTTTTGGTTCATTCACGAAGAATAACAAGTGTATTCAGAGGACATATTTTTAATTTAATGAAGGGAACTACTATTCGCGTACTTATTGCTTCTATATCGTCTCATAGTGTCCATAACCAATGCAAATCGAGAAGGTCACATGGTTTTGCTTTGATGAGGATCACTTTAATAGCGGACAACCTTTTGGTCGTTTCTGCCTGTTTCTTTGAGAACTCATGATGTGGCTGGTTAGTCCATCTTAATTTAGGTCTTCCTTTACCTCTATGTCCTTTAGGTTGATACCGCAATTCTAATTTAGGAAATCGAGATGAGTCCATTCTTTGAACATCTTGTAACCAATTGCTTTGATAATTCTGAATTTCAACAAAATTTTGAACTTTTAATTTATCACGTATATCTGTTTTCTTTGCTAGTCTATTTTTGGAAACCCAGGAATGGACGCATAAATCTCTCTGTGCCGCTTGCAATTTTGATTTGATTTCAGAATGTAGCATCCAATTTTCGCTACTACATTCCAGTCCTGATTTTGCAGTTACTTTGTATATTCACAATCAGGTTGCGGTTGACATTTGCTTACCAGAATTTCTTTTTAAGACTCCATTTTATTGCATTTTATTTTCTTTAACTTTAGCTCTGTACCATTTCTTATACCAGGTATTAAGTGACCGAGGTAATTAAATTCAGAAAATTGAATTATGATTTTTTCCATCTAATTCACCTTAAATGTTTTTCATAACATACCCATAGAGTTTGTTTTTTTGGAAGTAATATTCAAATGGTACTGTTTGGGTATAGAATTTAATTGAAATGTTCCCATTTGTAATTCATCCTCTGAGGTTGCAAACAGTACTAAATCGAGGGCATAGATAGTTTCATTTCTGGAAATCTGTATTCCTTGTGGAAATATCAGTTTGTGAGTCTTTATTAATGCTATTAATGTACACAATAAATACTATTGGTAAGAGGTCACACCAATATCTCTTCTGAGACTTTATCCTTTCAAGTTCTAATTTTTATTTTGGAATTAACATAAAGACGTTGGATTTCTCTAATTAATGCTTACAGCATTTCTTCTTCTTCTAAAATTTTCCACAAGTTATTGCGGAATATGTTATCAGTAGCTAATACGCGACGTGCGTTGCTACGCCTAAATACATGGAATATTAAAGGTTAATTAAATCGTATGGTATACGCTGAGACGAACCAAACATGGCGGCTGCTAGTCAGTTTTTAATTTCATATTTCAGGTAAACCTCCACTTCTAATTGTCGGATTTCGCTCAATTGTGGACAATACCTACCTCGGTTTATATTAATAGGCTATACTGAGTTTCGTTATGAAACATCGAAAAATGTGACCGCTAGAGCGATTTTTAAACTCTCATTTCAGGGGAATTTGTATATTTAATGGGTTTAGAGTGCCCAACGTGAATCTAAACCATCGACGGACCTACTCATACACACATAAAACATTTCATCAAATGCGATGCAGTAGTTTAAGAGGAGTAAAGTGACAAACACAGGTACAGAAGAATTATATATAACGAGTATAAATACATTTTTTTCGTATAAATTATAGTTATGATCTAAATAGTAATTCTTCACTATCACGTTGACGTGTATAATGAAAGGACTCTCATTAGTGTGGACCTGTGGCATGCAACGTCCTTCTTCTCTCTTTCACAAGCCGAACACATTGAAACCACAGATTTGCTCTATCGTATTCACACATTCGCGGATTGAGTACATACACATTCGCTCATTGACGGGGTAACATTTCATTTTCTTATTTTTTTTAAATTTTGCCCAGATCAGTTCGATATGATTGAAGCAGCAATAACATGGCGACAAATGAAACACTTCGCATTCATTATCTTTTGGTATAGCTTCAACTACATGTTCTGGAATTATATTAGCTGATTTTATGGGTACTGGCAAATTATTATCATGCATGAACGCAACGATTTCTTCTTTATTATTGGCCATAGTTTGGATTTTAATTTTCAGGCGTAAATGGTAACTGGCGATATCAATAATGATTACGTAACGTTGATTAGGGAATAGGTTTTTCATTCAAATATTCCTGAACCAATTCTCAAATATTTCTCCATTCATTTCATCGTACGAATCGGCTTTGCAGTCTTTAATATTTTTGGAAGAAATATTGAGACCGTTATAAACCCAAATTTCACCGTTTCCTGCTTGAAGAATCAATTATTTTGCCGTGAGATGCTGGTGCTTTCAGGAGTGAGGCTGCATCCCAACCTATTTGTACCACATCATGGGTGTAATATATGGATTTGTACCCAGCTGATCGGAAGCCTATTAAAGTAGCGGTACCTCCACGCTACAATTCGATGATTGTACGTATTTTATCTAACGTGCGAAACCTGAGCCTTAATGATTTTATACGTTCCCTGGGATGGGTTGCTTTATAAGGATATTGGCACACGTGTTGAAGTTTGATTAATAGTTCCTGAACTATTGGCGATTGTCCCTGATCATAAAATCAGTAAATTTCTCTGCGAACCACGTCACAAGTGAAAATTTCAATTTTTTTCAAACCGCCGTTTTTGTGTAGTATGTTTCAGCGGAGTTTTTGGTCCCCTTTTAACTATTTTGCCAACTGTTTGCCTAGACAACTTCACTGCCTTTGTGGTTTCAGTAAGAGACCCTCTTCCGAGATTTTTGTTCTTTAATATAATCATAACATTACAAACCACTTCTGACACTGCTTACTAAGATACTGTGAATGTAATTTATTGTTCCTTGAACCATTATGAGGAACAAAGATCTCCGAAAATATTACTCTTCAATTTCATAAAAAATGTTTACAATAAATATGTTATTTGAACGCCATAATTTTCATTCGGAATCCGAATTGGTATATCATTATAAGCTCAAATCATGGATTCGACCAACTGAATCAGGTTTTCCCAAAATTTATTCGGTTGTTAAACAAAACGCTGATTTGAAAATGATTACCCCCGATAGATTTTAATAATTCATAATTATATATAAAGGATGTTGCAAAAAACACAGACAACGGGAGTGAGGTAGTAGACTGAGTATGTTGATCATTTTTAATATATAACAATGTTCAGAAATTATGCACTTTTCACACAATGACGTGTTAATTATGTCACAAGATCAGTGTTAGTTCGAAGAATTTGAAGACTCATTACTTGACAACACCTCACAGGTATGGAACTGTGAAACGTGGCTTCGCCCAACGGAATGTGACTGCAAAATGACGGAACTCCAGCTCCATCGAGCCAATGTTGAAGAGACATTTTGAAATACCTCGTATTCAGGTCGAGGGGCACCATCCCAATGGCCTCCGAGTCGCTGATCTTATCCTCTGACCTTACGTTGTGGGGCGACATGAAACAGTCTGTTTATCAGACCTCCAGTAAAGATCTTATAAACCCGAATCCAGGCTCTAACAGGACTAATTAAAAAACGAGGCCAGCGTATTTGAATCTGTACGCTAATCACACACCGCTGATGTACGCTCTGCAATTGAGATCGTAGTTTGGATATTTTAAAAATTGATGTAACGTGTGACAGTATTGCCATGTATATGTCTTGAAATCAACTAAACGGAACTCTTGAGAAGTTATCTCCATCATAGTGTGAAAACGCATCACTACCTTATTACAATTGTATGGTAACATAGAAATAACCTACTTACTCTAGTTTGACGTGGATCAAATGCAGTCGTCTGTTCATATTGCTAGAATTCTCAACGTCATAAAGCCCCTGCTAATAAGCTTCTGCTGGGTTTCCCCGTGATCAAATACTGGTCTGTGATCTAGAGAGAGGTTCATTACTTCACAATTGCTGTTTTTATTAATGCTAAAAGGCGGGTTTTCTGCGAACTAAAAATAAAAAAATTATTCATGTATTTAATAACCTAAAGTGTTTGAAATATGACGCAAAGAAACAAAATATGACCTCAATTTTATAATGAATATATTAGTCCATAATTGTATACTAATTGTCCCTATCAATGTACATTTTCCAAATTTTCTCTTTATAGTGAAAAGTGGTGTTGTACGGTCTTTCCAGAATATACAAATGAACAGCGACTTTCGTACAAGTAGGAATTGATACGTAAACATAAACACCGTCCTATTGATAAACAACGAGACAGTTCGTACAGTAAAGAGCACTTACTGGCCAGTTTTTCTTGACCCCCATGTCGGCAAACTGCAAGATACCCTTAATACGTGAAATTGTGTTTTGCTTATAATAAGCAAGGTTCACTAAAAAAGTTGCATAGTTACATTTTTATGGTACTAGAATACAAAATTCTTTCACATTTGTAATCATTCTGAAGAAGGTAACAAATTACCGAAACCAGCTGTTACCCAATTTATATTTTAATAAATATGAAAAGCACATAATAAACTTTAAATTTTTATTTTTTTGAATTAACTAAATTGTGGATTTCAATTCAAGTAAAACGCCAATTGAATTGAGTATTACTGTCCCTTATCATTAATTATTTAAATGACCCCAAGAGAAGCAAAAAAATACCTAATGAAATTATAATTTCATAATAATCAATCAACTAATTAAAATTATTAATTTATCAATTAGAATTGTCTATAGGAAATAATGATTATTAGCGATTGGGGTAACTAATTCTAAAGCTCCAGTTTTCTTAAGTAGTATATAAAATAATACAAATAATTATCACCTAGGTCAATCCTTATTTCTATTAACGAATATAAAGTTATTAAATTAACTAAACATTGCACCACCATGGTCAGTTCTTAAGTTATGAAAGTTAATGATCGACGGTTTGTCAGCTAACAATTCCTTATATGAGATCTTAAACCAATAGTTCCTACTGCAGATGCATCAGGAACCTGCAAGTCTACAGCGTCTTAACTCATTCCTATTAACTTCCGAAAGACCTACTGTTAATATTTTATATACATCATTGTCAACAAAGTTCAGGGCGACGGCACCTGCCACATGTACATTTAATTTTATCTTATGGGTTATGTGGCTTCATAACATTTTATCAATAGCTTTAGGCATGTTGATTCGTCGGGAACAGATGACCTATGGCGTTCAAGAAATCACATAGTGTAGAATTATTTAGTTTTACTAGTTGAATATTTGCCTGGCAAACACTTCACATAATTCTTTAAAAATAGAGATGACTTGCTATTTTGATTGGGAGAAATGGTTTTTTAAAACATAATTGAAGAACTTTCTTTTTGTTCCTTTTTTTAAGATCCCGCAAATGTTTCCGCGGCAGATATGTTAAAGATTACTGTGAAACGTTTTAATTGCATTGACTTCAATTTTGGCACACCTGCGAAATAATACACTCCCTTCCTAGAAATACTTTTCACCGACTTCCTTTACATACCGGTACTGACCTTAAAAACGGATATCACTATACATGTTTTTTGTTTTGGCAGTTTTGCACTGGCTCGAAAATCGACAAACCATACAGAGCTACCCTCATGGGCAAACGTAAATATTACCAATCGAAAGAATTCCCTCCCGCATCCGACGAGTTGCATTAATTTGCCTGAGCAAAAAAAAAAAGCAATATAGAATAAAATACATAAAATGAACTATAACCATAGATTATCTAAAAAACTGAACGTATAAATTAACGAAAAATAAATAAATTACCCTAAAAGAATAATAAATATTTGTAAAATGACTATCAGAAAAAAGTGGAAAAATTCATATTTTAATGGACCCTATAAAACCTGATATTCGACATAGGCTACGTATTGCACAATCACTTAATTATTATCTGCATCGTCTTTGGACAACTCATAAAAAGAAGACATTTCGTCAAACTAACTCCTGGCCC
The DNA here is from genome assembly GCA_030220185.1 of Diploptera punctata. Lineage (NCBI taxonomy): Eukaryota > Metazoa > Arthropoda > Insecta > Blattodea > Blaberidae > Diploptera > Diploptera punctata. Next base: position 39,696 of record JASPKZ010009183.1, read on the forward strand.
TAACTGACGACTGATGAACTACGAATTCCGCTCGCTCAATATTTTTAAATATTGATGCCACTTTTTTGACTATCTGTGTTCCAAATCGATCCCCAAAGCTGTTTTTTAAATTATATAACCATAGACGAAGATCGTGGTCATTTTATATACGCTGGAGGGAAATTTTCTATAGGATCGTAACAGACCTTGCCTAATACTGGAAGTAAGAATGAAGATAAGACAAGTGTTCTATTACTGCCAGAAGTGTGACGGATTTTCAGACAACGTAGGGTGTTCATAATATGTGTATCAATTCATATGTAATGTCCGAAAATACTATCACATTTTGCTTCTCCATTTTTCCACAAACTTGCCATGGATACCCACATCTTAATTGAGAACGCACCCCCGTCGAACCCATTATACATGATCTTCAAAAATAAATCAGTTGCTACTACAAACAGTTGGAATATACAGCACCATACACAACCCAACGAGTAGCATAAGCTCAGTCTGCAGAAGATGGAGATACTTCCCGAAGCGCTCCAAATTAATTTTATATACATATTTTTAACAAAGTTGTGGACGACGCACCTACCAACATGTACAATTTTAATTTTTAACTTTCTCATAATACTTCACCTCAACGGAATTTGATATGCCTTTTACTAGTATTGATCTTATAGATATAAGGAAATTACACGTCTAGTTATCCTTACTTTAGATTCTACTTAACCTTTACCCCTCGACTCCAATTAATTTATCCTCTCGTCTTTTCAGTATAATCCTTCTTCTTCTCCTCCTCCAGAAGTTGGGTTGAAGGAGAACACTACTGTAAGTATGGAATAGCCTAAAAATCCAGTATAATCCTCAACCATAAACAAACGATCCACAAGTTAATGCCTCATGACCAGCCTTATTGTCTAGAGGTCAGCGTTTCTGACTACAGTTCATGAGAATACCGGTTCGTTTCCCAGTCAAACCATATGTATTTTCATAGGAATGTTTCTTAAAGGGAATTATTCCCTGTGGTTTGTCCATGTCGTGAATTTAGGTTAAGTTTAGGTTGAGAACTCGCTGGCGCTTCTTATCATTTCTCACCCAACCATATCATTGGGTAACGTAAACTCCGCTGCAAGTGACCCACACCCAGAAATGGATTACAATTCCGCCAATGCTAAGGGAGACAATTAGAACTTCATAAAAAATACAACTTAGTGGCACTCAACAAAAACCTTGTATATATTATATATATATATATATATATATATATAATTATATATAGAATCTCTTACTTAACATACTGCAACATAAGGCATCCCATAACTCCAGCCATGTACTTTTCCACTTCTCGCAACTGGACATTCCCTAACCCCAAGTAATCACGGGCTGCCGGATGTAAGCATATTTTTAATAAATCTAAATTTATATTTTATTTCTCACGAAGATAATAAGACAGAGTTAAATATATATCCATTGAATGATAAATCAAGAATATAGATGAAATGATTAGAAGAATAATTTAACAAGATTACCAAAAGCAGCGTTCAACTACAAGCAGCATGAGGTTCAAGGAATGTAGGAGGACAATGAAAAGATGGACCAAACCACTGTGAGGCAGAACAGACAAATTTTTTCCTAGCCGTGAAGTGATTATATTTTATTATTATTATTATTATTATTATTCTTATTTTATTATGGTGGATGATGAAACGAGTGGAGAAGGAAAATAAAATTTTAAGCATTTGAAAATCTGTATGTAAATAAATTTTACACTGTTCTTATTATCCTAATATATAAAATTGTGTCCGTTTGTTTGTCCGCGATGGATCCTAAACTCTGAACCGTTTTAATAAAATATTGCACATGTGTGCAGTTTGATTCAACTGAGACTTGGAAGTTTATAACTCAATTTGGTCGCATTATATTTTTATTGCAAATTCTAATTATTATTTAACTAAGAGTTATAATTATCTGTGAGTTCCATACGATTCTATCTAATCGCATGACGGTGTAAGGCAATTGGTTTATTATTTAACAAATAGAGAGATCCTTTGGTTGTGCTTTTTGTTCCAACCGCGAATGTCATGTGTTAATACAAGTATTTATTATTTTCATCATTTAAGTGTGGGTCAGTGTTTATTATTTCAATATATCATAATAAATATGAATTTTCGTGGTGTAAGTATTAGTTTTTAAGTATCTGGCTGAAAGACACAACTTGATTAAATTAACTGGACCGAGAAGGGCCATTGAACAATATGTCGAATCATTCCTAGAGACCATGAAGTAAATTTCAAGTGAATTTCGCAAATTGTATAGACCTATGTGACATAAATCTTACATTTAAAGAATGTAAATTAAAAACATAGAAGGTCCTAAAGGAACGGAATAACAGAACTGTAGCAAGCTGTTAGTTATATATATGCCTAATATTACAGAAACAATCTCCATGTCTCAATTAAAAATGAAAACAAAATGACTATACTATATCACAAATGAATATTACTATACATAGACTTCTTGATGATATGAGAACCCCACTGCCACAGTTCGTAGAAAAACGAAAAGTCTAATGAACCAGCAAGCTTCCTCAAAATATTCCATCAATAAATGTATATAAAATACCTTATGGATACACTTCTGGATGATACTGAGAATGCAGACAACATAAATTATCTCAATCAAACAAAACCAGACGGAAAAATTAACGTAAACTAGTTAAAGGCATACGAGTTCGCTCCGGGCCATCTTTAGTTTATTTTCTAAAATGGTTTGTTTTGTAATTAAGTTACATTGCTGACTTTTATGTGATTTTTTGCCCCGTTATAATTAACATAACATATAGATAATCTATACTGTGAAAACATAGCTTATATATTTGTGCTGTTTAGTGCAAGAGAGGCTCTTAATAAGTCTTAACTTTGCCAGAATAAATGAAATTATTATCAAAGTATTTGTGGAGAAATGGACAGTTATACTTAAATTTGTGTCAAATTATAGAAATCAATACGTAATAGGTAATAATAAACTTCGGTATGCATAATTTGTTTTCCGCTGTAACTCCGCACTTTAAATACGCTTGTCAAAATAATTGAATTTCTCCAATTCAATAAAATAAATATATATTCAGAGTAATATTAGCAAAATAGAACATCATTCGGCTTTTTAGAATGCCCGCGTATATTACACAGTTTTGGTGCGGTGACGACGTTTGTTCCGAAACAAGAATGATAGAAAAGTTGCCATGTTTTTTTGTCTATAGGCGTTCGCCGCAGCTTGCGTTTAACATTCCGTACATTTATCCGCACTGAATTGGTTTCTTCTTTTTTACTTTTTTTTCAACGAAGAGAGGCAGGACGGAACGAAGGAAGGAAGGAAGATTTGAAGAGGTTGTTAAAATGTCTCCTGAACAAATGATTTGGTATTCATTTACAGTGTGATTTATTGCTCGGCCGTCGCCATGGCAACGGACGTGTACAAAACAACAAAATCAAAGTGGTGTGGTTAAATCCATCAGATTTTTATGTATCCAGCCTCTTCTTTTATTCACAGTTTTCTGTTTAATTGGTTTATCCACACGAAATCTGTTAAGTCATATCTTTCACTAAATTCATTTGTCGGTTACGGAAATGTCACCTGTGTAAACTTAGGAAAGAGAAACTGTATTCTCAGCAAAAAAAAAAGCAAAAAAAAAAAAAAAACTTATACTAAGATAATTCCAACAAAATTTGGCTTTTTTATTATTAATGATAATAATAATATCATCTAATAATAAGAATATAATAATATACTTATAATAAGATACGAATAATAACAAAACGATGAAGATCATAATAATAACACGAATAATGATAATAATAATAATAATATAAATACTAAAATAATAACAATGAGCATTATAACAGTCCAAAACCAACAGTGAACAATTTTTATAATTTTTGGATGCAATGTATCATACTGCCAGAAGGAATAGATTAATATAAATAAGTTTTGATTGAATGTATGGGACATAACAATTTTGAGGAGTTACCCAATTCACATTTTAATTAAAATTATGACAGTGGCTGTCTCAACACATGCAATGAAATTGGACTCTTACATCGTTCAGACCGAGAGAAAAATAGAGACTTGCAGAATGAAATTCTTACGTTCAGTGCAGGTGTTGTCTTTTTGGTCGAAAAGAATGAAGATGTTGAAGATTTAATATGGCCGGACTTTTCACAGCCGGTAAACATAATGTTTGCGTGATTCCCGGGCTATTGGTCGTGGGGTCCATACTTTGTTTTCCCCCACCCGACGTTTCTTTCTCCCTCTCTCCTCAACTTCGGAGAGCAAATCTTCAAGTAGCGAGTGCTTCTAGTGTTGTTTTCCTGTCGGAGGCTTCGACTTGGAATAGCAGTGGACTGCTGGAGCCGTAATTTATAACTAGCTGGTAGATGCAGTCGAGCCTCCGACTATGAAACACAGCTGAATACCGCCACTGAAGGTGCCCCCCTCAGCATTCGAAGGGAAACGGTGGTATGAAACACTCAGTCATTGACCACCACTTAAGCCCGTAATCACTCACATTATATTAGAAAAGACTTAAATTTTTCAATTTAACAAATAAAATTGATAACATAGAAATAACTGGTATGGACATGTTGACAGAATGCTACAGATAGAATCCCCCCTTTTTAAAGTACACACCAATAGGACAAAAAAGTGTAATTGCTGAGCGCTCATTTAGTAGATGGGAAGATTCATTACATCCCTTGATGTGGACCGATCAAAAATGCTAATGTTTCATGAATCAAAATAATAATGGTAACAGTTAAGAAGTTAGAAAACCGAGACTTCGCTGAGAGCAATACCACGTCGACAGGTCTACGTATTTCGGTATCCTGAACAGGATGGTGAAGATACGGACAATCTAGCAATCGATGTGGCCTCCAAATGGAGTTAAATAGAAACCTGTGATATCGGACAGGAGTCACATGGTGGAAAAGTCGGATCGACACGCACGGCCTGTTATGTTAAGTTCATCAGTTATAGAAAGAGACAGGGAGGTCTTTCCCAAATAAAAACAATGTGAAAGGCAGTGGTATCACACAGTAAGAGAGATCTCATCCAATTTAGATATAAATTGTTTTAAATGACGCATCAAAAAATTTGCGTCACAAATGTGGGACATGATGGCGCATTACATGTGAAAAATGGAGATACCAACGCATCATCAGCACCCGGGCCTCTGATATGTAATCTACCTAGTGCAAACACGCCCAGTGATACCATATCCCAATTTAGCACTTTTATATAAATTATTCAGAATTATATGTTAAGGAAATTTCATACATTAATGATTAGTAATTAATTATTTTAAGAAATTTTACTTTGTTTATTAATTTAATATTTGAATAAGATATTAGTGACCTGTTCTTTTCTTATAATTCTTAGTTTAAAATATTTTTAAAATTTTCCATCCAAATAATGCTATTCAATTTGGCGGTCTCCCCCCCCCCCCCCTGATAGGTTGAGGACACACCCTTCTCAAACCCCTTCCAAACAACAATATGCAGACAGGTTCTAGAAACAGCATTCTCCCCCCTGCCCGTCTGCCCCTACACTGTGGTTCACCTTGAACGCGACAAAGCTTAACTGCACCTCCAGACGAATTAGTATGATTTTTTTCTTCTTCCAATATCATGCTAATTTCTCGTATCATAAACATGGCTCACTCCCTCCCTTAATTCTAGTTTAATTGACCTGGATGGCTATACTTTTCTTAGACATGATCGTGTACATAGCGATGGGTCGGTGTTGGTGTCTTCGTTAGGACAGACCTTTGCCCTAAGTCGTATCACTTTTCTAATAACGAAGACAAATCTCTGAAATTAGGCTTATAGAAAATATACGCAAGCTTCAAAAAATGCCTTCTTTGTGTATTGGTACCAACCCCCTAAATGAAAAAAACTAGCAGAAAATAGAATCCGCTCCTACCAACGCACGTAACATATGAACACACGTTAATCGTCATGGGTGACGTTAAATATAAATATACTAGACACTGACAACAGACATACACCACCGCTTCATGTCCCGCGTTCCAAGTTTGTGATATGACTATCCTTCCTTACAGCCTACACATCTCAACCAATCATTCTGGAACTTTACTTGACTTACTTGTACTAATAATCCAGACAGAGTACTAACCCCGGGAACCTGTCAACTCCCCGGAATATCAGCCATTATATTATATTTCTAGCATATTCACTGCAGTGGCCCTAAACTAAGCTCGTAAGACTATCACATATAGAGACCTAAAACATATAAACAATGCATCTCTACTTGAACGCTATAACATTAACCGCTGGCATCCTATATGGCTTTGCATCTGTTGACGAAAAAGTTGAGGCATTAATAACCTGTATATTACAACTATATGACAAGACCACGCTCCACTGAAAACTAAACTATGAAACGACAAAACCCTGCTCCTGATGTCCTGCTACATTCGTGACTTGATGACTGAAGCGACGCAGCATCTCGAAATATAGAATCGACAAACTGATATAAATCTTAATCACTATAAGCGGGTTACCGAACAATATACACAAACGATCAGAAACGCCAAACTTAGACCTCTACATACACAGCCATTACTGACTAATACCAATAACCCAGATATTTTTGGAAAAATCTATCGAATAAATGGGTGTAGGAAGGAAATACACACATGTAGCAAAAACACCTGTTTTCTCTGAACACATTAATAACGCATTTTAACAAGCAATTCTTTACTCCTAAATCAAAACCCATACAAAGTGAACTACTATTGCAAAAATCCACCAGACAGAGAAACATTTCCTTTTCATATCTTACAGAAAATGACATAAAGAAAGCTCCAAACGATAAAAACAAAGCAGAAGGTACTGACCGTATAATATCACTCTACTTAACAAATAATCGACGTTATACTACCCTACCATAAATCATTTTTTCACAACTCCTTCACTACAAACCCTATATACTTCACCACATTATGGAAGCAGCCCTTGTACCCCACTTCCCTAAAGTAAAAACTCCTAACTCCTAATGATTGTTCGACCCATTAGTATTTTTACCACCCTTTCAAAAGCCTTTTGGAACGATTAAGTCCACAAACCACTGACTGACTACCTACTGACACGACCTTTTAGATCAATACCAATCATTCTTTAGGACGGCAAATACAATATGCTCTACTAAATATATGTGAAGACAAAAACATTTAACGCGAGAGCATCTGATAATCGAAAACTTACTATTCTTACACTACTTGACTTAGTAATCATTTGATCAACGGTAGACTTGGACTTATTGTTTGCTTAAACTAAACAACCTCCCACTTTCTGACAGTGTCAACGCAATGGTTCAACTCCTACCCTTCGTGAGCGCCAGCAATATGTTTGTAGGAATTCCTACATTACGCTCTTTCTTTTGGACTACCGTAAAGCTGATTTCCACCTGGCTCGGTGCTCGGGCCCATTTGCTTTTTTCAATCTATATAACGACATATCTGACTCCCTAAAAACATTGCAACATCACTTATTTGCGGCCGACATCAGATCTACCTTCACTTCAGAGACAAAATATTTTTTTTAAATGACTCGGTTAACCAAAATTAACGAATAGCCTTGACTCGCTAACGGCGTTGACAGAGAAATATGGACTTGAATAAATCTAGAAAGACACAAGCAAGCAAATCATTATGGGCCATCATAGACTATTATCCCATTAACACAACTGCAGTATTACATGTTTCACTTAATGGGGTTTCAGATCCCTATAGTGGAGACGTAAAAACTCTAGGAGTGTTTAGGATAACCATTTAATTTGGAATAAACAAATAAATAACATTTGCAAAACTATCTTCTTCAAATAATACACTCATTAAATCCGTATAAGAAATGGTTTAACACCGTTTTTCTCTTCTCTAAGAAAATGCTAGTAGAAACACTCGCAATGCCCCATTTTGATATTTTGGATACTCTTTTTAAACTGACCTAAAATACTGTTTCTTCCCAAAGACTTCAACTGTTCCCAATTCTTAAAAGCATACGTTTTATTTGTGTATACGTAGATTTGATCACGTTAACCATCCCTGGAACAATTGTCATGTTTTTCGTCTTCAAGATCGTGAACCATCCATTTCCCTATGCCTACTCTATAACATATTACCACATCTTTACATTATTATTTATTCACAAGGCCACACACACCAGCTTCACTAAACCTCTGATACACATAACTTAGATACCCGATCCTGAGCACAACAGTGTCCTTTATATCCCGCTCATCCATACTAACCTATTATCGAAATCTTTTACACTTTCTCTGCAGAACATGGAATTCACTTCCACCCTATGTCAGAGACCGCCAAACTTTAGCATCCTTTCAGAATAATGAAAATAAAATCACTAACAGATAAACAACTCACTAATACTACTTTTTAAGAATAATAATGCGTTTTTGCATTATTAATAAAAATAGACTTAGGAATTGTTAATATATTACCAATGCCTTGTATAAAAAGCGTAGATTACTTCATTGTATTAATTTTTTTTCTCTTCTTTTATGCATCGTAGATTCGGCTGTTATGCCCTTTTTTATATTCATTGTATCATTAATTTAATTAATTTTAATTGTATTTAGTTCATTCCTATTATTAGACATTAATTTCATTATATTCAATATGACGATATGAATTGTTCAATGCTTTTATTGTAACTTTTTTTTGTTTCATAATTAACATGTTTGTCCTGTCTAATGACACTGTTAATTTTTTGTATCATCGTGTACATATGTTTTGTCCTGTTTTTATATGACTATTATTGTATTTTTTTTTGTATTCATATGTAACATATGCTTGTTCTGGTGAGTGGAAGAGAAGGCCCACATGGCCTTAACTCCACCAGGCTAATAAATAAATCTAAAAAAAAAATATAATATCATCATCATCATCACTCCGGGATAGGCAATTGCCCGTTCCGACTTCATAATGCATCAGCCCAACGTCTTCTAGGTCTTCCAACATCCCGAACGCCTTCCTCTTGCTTGATAAATCTTGCGAACAATGGATATCTCTCCTTTACTCATTCCATCCATGTGACATCCATTTCTGTCTGTATTCGGACTCTTTAATCCAATAAGGCTGTACTTTCAATTCTTCTCTAATCCTCATTCCTTATGCTTCAAGTCTTGTACATCCTTTAACTTGTCTAGGACGCATCTCTGCCGTCTGTCTTCTATCCTTCTGTCTTTTCACTGGAGCCCAAGTTTCACATCCATACTACATTGTGGGAACCGCCTACTATTATACATTTTAATATCTTGGTTTTTCTTTTCCTTCAGTTTTAATTTTTTGATTTCCTCTTTATTGTTTCCACACACGTCTGAATTTATTATTTTGGAGTCAATATCCTCGTCCACATTGGTATCAACATCACAGCCCAAATATTTCAATAGACCCGGGGGGGGGGGGGTTCTATTACTTTTGCTTTCTAAATAATTTTTGGGATCTCACTGGTCTCTTCCTCTAAAATCCCATGGTCTTCTTTTTCCTTACAAAATTTTTAGATCGTATAATTTAACAATAATTTATTTAATGCATGCATTATTTCTGTCAGTCTTCTTCATTTTTCTGTATTATGATTACATCGTCCACAGCAATAGAAATTATTTATGCACACTTTATTATCCATTCTATCCCTGGATTTCTACAACATTCATTTATTTACAATACGTCGATATATATATATATATTAAACAAGTGGGGTGATAAACTACATCCTTTCGTAACTCAGTATTTGTTTTGATTGCACCTGTTCTTTGAATCCTCCGGTATTTATAATTATATTTGTGTCTTCATAGAATAATAATATAATAATAATAAAATAATAATAATCCTCATCATCATCATCATCATTATCATCATAATCTAAAAATTATTATTATTATTATTATTATTATTATTATTATTATTATGATTAACAATTATTAATCAACCCCTTATGATTAAAAACAGTTAATAATAATTCACTTTTTAATTAAGCGTGAAAGTTCTATAGTACCCCTGCTGGAGTTCGGAATTCTAAAAGTTAGTGTAGACTTATACGAAAATGTCTAAATGGCTCAAGAGTAGGGTGAATGTAGTCAAACAGTTTTTCAGACACTTTGAAATCCCGAATGGGTTGAAGCAAGAGATGCACGTCTCCTCTACTATTAATTTTGTACTATAGTATGCCATTAAATCTTAGAGATTAGGAGGCTTCAAACTGAATGGTATTAAATAGGCTGTTAGTTTTATGCTGATGATGTAGTACTACTGGCCCTGCGAGTAGATACTGAAGCCAACACGCATACCCTATTGATAAACTAAGAAATTAGGAACTGGAAGTAGTAATCAGTAAAACTAAATATGTGGTCACACTAGAAATTCAGTATATCGTTGGAAATGGACAGCTAATGAAC
>JASPKZ010009184.1:0-91131 GCA_030220185.1 Diploptera punctata
TATATTTGTGTTTTCCAATTCCCAGATTCTATCAGTATAGTCGTATTCTTTACTGACCATTATCAAATTTGGTCCACATATCGTTATCAAAATTTTCCTATCTCAGGTTTAGAAATGATCGGCTCTCTTCATTAGCCCAAACCGAGCACATTGCCCCAAATGCCTCATTCTTTTCTCCAGATTCTACGGTAAATACGTGATAGTCTTCTAAATTCGTTATTGCGGTGTCCTAATTCTTGACATTAAAGAAAAGTTGAAAATGTGAAAATATTAAAACAAACATCGGACACACCAGTCCTGCCCCAACCAAATTAAACTTCCGTCTAAGAAACTTCGTCAAGTAGTTAAAATCATGACGGCCTTCAATATTTTGTCATTTTACATAGTCTCAACGTTGTTTTACAATTAATTTTAGAAGTATTGAGAAACTTATAAATAAAAAGTAAAAATTAATTCGACGTTTATTAAAGTACATAATCAATATTAGAAGCTATGAGGGCAAATACAAACATTTGGTAAGTGGTACAAACGAATTTAATTTTTATGCCCATTTCTCTCTAAAAATAAACTTAGCATTAAATAACAATATTAAGAATAAACATGGTGATAACATGTCTTCAAACAAATATACTAGTCCTAATTTCTAGAAAAAAAACATTGTCCTCTATAAAATAATAATAAAATAATAATAATAATAATAATAATAATAATAATAATAATATAATAAATAATAATTAATAATAATAATTAATAATAATAATAATAATAATAATAATATAATAATAAAATAAATGTTGTGATGGTGATGTTCGTATGATGATGATGATGTTGATGATGATGAAATATTAATAATAAGAGTGATTCCATGAAAATGTCATACCGAAGTGATGAAAATTTGACATTTAAGCGAATTAATTTTGTTGACTAATATTAATCTTTAAGTCACCCTTCTGATGCTATAAATAATGTTTCAAATGTGTTTATTTTAATCCAAATTAGTGTAGAACTTGTCATATTCCAACCTATAAAAACACGCAGAATTTTTTGTTTAATGAATCGGTCGAATTAATTCGTTTTATTTCATGAAAGCTTTTGTTAAAACATATTGTGGTCGTCCTTAGTAGTAAATGTAATAATAATTGCATTTAAAGATTCTATATACATAAATGCATAATTGTTAACGAAGCTATGGTCAGTTCAGTCACGGAAAACGTAAATTATAAAACACACATACAAAACATGGATAAAATTTCCTTTGGAACATACTTTACCAAAAAAACGGATACTACGTTAATAATTATTTTTTCCGCTAGAGTCCCGTAACCGACTGACATTTATCCGCTCGTATATATGCTAATACACATGGTGCATCAGTTCAGTTGCTTGCTGCACTCCGCTGAGGATTAACATAAACTGGTGTTGGAAATCTAGTTATAGTTCGGCTCCGATGTTCCATAAAATAATAAAACTGGCCCTACCTTGTGTCATTTGAGCTAAAAGGCAGTCAGCGGAAGCATTTAAATATATTAAAATATATTCCGGAAAAGGCTGCAGTAAATGAGTAAATGTAGCATCCATATATGTTGATTTCTCAGAACATTATACCTACAAAGAACAAAATGAGATCCAGGCAGTTCATTGGAACAATAAGCATATCTTAATATTAACTGAGGTTGCCTAGCTTAGATGGAAGGTGACAGAGAAGTTCAGAAGAAATAGTTTGTTCTAGTATTAGGTTATGTGATACATGAAAAGTGTGCTATAGATGTTTGCTTAAGAAAACTGTTTTCTTCCAAAACTTGAGGCGATGAAAATTTTCAGTTGGAGCAGCAGGTACTTAGAAATTGGCCTATACATTTAGCAATGTGACACTGATTAACTTGCATATTTAAATTTTGACATAAAATGGAACTTCATTGATCGTACCATGGAAAGGGGGCTATAGATGCGATTGGCGGCCAAGTAAAAATGGTGGCACGGATGTATGGAAAATCGGGAAAGAAGATACAAAATGGTGCAGAATTCTGTAACATGAGCTGTAAAAATAAATAATAATTAAAAAAAAACTAAAACAACACGCTGTATTAGAAAACCGAACTAAGAAATGAAAAATAATTTTAATTTCCAACACGCTTGGGATAAAATTAATGTGGTCAACAAAAATATAATCTGTAACACATTTAGAATAAAACTAGAGTTATCTACAAAAAAAATAATTTTACCATCAAAATCGTGGGGTGCTTTTTATGGTTTTTATATTTTCCTCTTAGAGACTTTACTTTTACCAATATCTGTTTATTATCAAATATATTAATTGATATAGAGCACGCCACGCTTTTGATGGTAAAATTATTTGTTTTGTAGTTAACTCTAGTTTTATTATAAATGTGTTGGGGATGATTTTTTTGTTGATCACATTATTTTTATCCCAAGCGTGTTGGAAATTAAAATTATTTTTCATTTTTTAGTTCGGTTTTCTAATAAAGCGTGTTGTTTTAGTTTTTTTAAAACTATTATTTTTTTTTTTTTAGATTTAACATTTTATAGAATAAGATAAAAATGTAAATATCTTTAAATTCAATACTATTGTAGTATGAGCTAAAAGTAATACTCTTCTAAAAAAATCCTCTGAGCCGGATTTGAACCAGTGACCTACGGATTACTGAAATTATACACCACTAGAGTTCACCGCTCTACCAACTGAGCTCTTGCAACGATTGACTAAAAAGTCGACAAGTCCGCATTCTATTATACAAGTTTTCATTTTTTTGGTTTTCTGATGATTCTGGCCAGGATTTTAGAAACAGAAATATGAAATTATTGTATTGTCACGGGTCCTTTACAAGTATACAAAGTTTCAAGTCGATCTAATGTTTCTTAAGTGGGTGAAAATCGTGTTCAAAGATTCCGTTACATATATACAAAGACCTTTTTTTATTTTCTGATGATTCTGGCCAGAATTTTAAAAAATAAATATGAAATTATTGCATTGTCACGGGTCCTCTACAAGTATACAAAGTTTCAAGACGATAAAATGTTTCTAAGTGGGTGAAAATCGTGTTCGAAGATTCCGTTACATAGATAGAAATACACTTTTTTTTTTACTTTCTGATGATTCTGGCAAGGATTTTAGGGGGAAAAATATGAAATTATTGTATTGTCATGGGTCCTTTAAAGTATACTAAGTTTCAAGTCGATCCAATGATTTTAAGTGGGTGAAAATCGCTTTGAAAGATTCCCGTTACATAGATAGATACAGGTCAAGCTAATATAAAGCGTGTAATAACCAAGTCATTGTTCAGGAGGGGTCACAAAATTATGTAGTAGAAGGAAATAAATTTATATAAAAATAATTTTAACATCTTTCAGTTGTCACGGACTCATTTCATTCACAACATGATAACTTTGGACCCAATGTTATAGAGTATGCACAAGTGTCAAACAAACAATCAGCGCAACAAATTCTTAAATATATAATAGTTTTAAAAAAACTAAAAGAACACGCTTTATTAGAAAACTAAAAAATGAAAAATAATTTTAATTTCCAATACGCTTGGGATAAAATAAAGTGGTCAACAAAAAAATCATCTCCAACACATATAGAATAAAATTAGAGTTATCAACAAAAAGAAAATAATTTTACCAACAAAAGCGTGGGGTGCTCTATATCAATTAATATATTTGATAATAAACAGATATTGGTAAAAGTAAGCTCTCTATGAAGAAAATGTAAAAAATCATAAAAATCACCCCACGCTTTTGATGGTAAATTTATTTTCTTTTTGTTGATAACTCTAATTTTATTCTATATGTGTTGGAGATGATTTTTTTGTTGACCACTTTATTTTATCCCAAGCTATTGGAAATTAAAATTATTTTTCATTTTTTAGTTTTCTAATAAAGCGTGTTCTTTTAGTTTTTTAAAACTATTATTTATTTTTTATTTTTTAGTTTTAATATTTTACAGAATAAGATAAAAATGTAAATATCTTTAAATTCGATACTATTGTAGTACGAGCTAAAAGTAATACTCTTCTATAAAAAAACCCTCCCAGCCGGATTTGAATCAGCGACCCATGGATTACTGAAATTATATACCACTAAGATTTCACTGCTCTACTAACTGAGCTCTTACAACGATTGACTAAAAACACGACAAGTCCGCAACCTATTATACCAGTTTTCATTTTTTTTATTTTCGGATGATTCTGGCCAGGATTTTAGAAACAAAATATTAAATTATTGTATTGTCACGGGTTCTCTACACGTATACAAAGTTTCAAGTCGATCCAATGTTTCTAAGTGGGTGAAAATCGCGTTGAAAGATTCCGTTACATTGATACAAAAACACGTTTTTTGATTTTCTGATGATTATAACCAGGATTTTAGAAAATAAATATGAAATTATTATATTGTCACGGGTCCTCTACAAGTATACAAAGTTTCAAGTCTATCCAATGTTTCTAAGTGGGTAAAAATCACGTTGAAATATTCCGTTACATTGATACAAAAACAGTTTTTTTGATTTTCTGATGATTATGGCCAGGATTTTAGAAAATAAATATGAAATTATTGTATTGTCACGGGTCCTCTACAAGTATACAAAGATCCAAGTCAATCCAATGTTTCTAAGTGGGTGAAAATCGCGTTGAAATATTCCGTTACATTGATACAAGAACACTTTTTTTTATTTTCTGATGATTATGGCCAGGATTTTAGAAAATAAATATGAAATTATTGTATTGTCACGGGTCCTCTACAAGTATACAAAGTTCCAAGTCGATCCGATGATATTAAGTGGGTGAAAATCGCGTTGAAAAATTCCGTTACATAGATAGATAGATAGATAGATAGATACATAGATAGATACAGGTCAAGCTAATATAAAGCGTGTAAAAAAAACTGAATGACGCGACAGGCCTAGAAAGCCCTGGGCCTACCAGCTGGCCGCTGATCTCACATCCAAATATATTAATGACAGGTGGAAAATCTTCTAACCAATATATAGGAAAACCACAGGAATGCTCCTAAAGGGGAACCTCAACAAGCGCAGTGCTCCAACGATCAGACTACATAACAACGTTAGATTCAATAGCGAACCTTGGGGTAACGCTACAAACGAAGTTAAGAATTGACCGGCACATAACGCATGTCACACAGACCATGAAAACCTTTTCAACGCTATGGAAAGATTAGGTGGAGAGAATTGGGGCTTCAGTGCCATCAATTTCATGACGCTATACAAAGCCCTATTCCAACAGTTCTGCGCATATGCCGCCCGCGGATGGGCTAGAAACCTAAACCAGAGACATCGGAGAACTCTTCTCTCGGCCCAGAGACATGCCCTCATTCGTGTCAGTATAGCCTATAGAACTACGTCCACAGCAGCGTTGCCAGTAATAGCGGGTGTCCTACCAATTGATATATACCTGGAAAAAAAAAGAAGGGTACACCTATACTGCCTGAGACGCAATAAACCTGTAGTCATTTACGACCTTATCCTTACACCAGACATGTACGAAGAGCCCGAGGGGCGAGAAGCCACAAAAATAATGTTTGAAGACCATCTCCAAGAAAAATGGCAACAGCGTTGGCTAAACGAAATACATGGCAGAACAACATACGAATTCCTGCCAAAAAGTGAAAACTCGCATGGAAATGTCATGGATAAGGCCATCACACACGATTACTCAATTGCTCTCAGGACATGGACATTTTAGATGCAAACTGCACGAGAGAGGGCTTGCCGACTCCCCTCTATGCAACTGTCAGATAGCAGAGGAAGACGACGTGCACCACATGATATACCGCTGTGCCAAGCACGCGGCTATCAGAAGACAACTATACCCCAGCCGCCGTATCTCCAGCTCTGAAGTTTAGGTTATAAGAGGGTAAAGGGAGAATTCGCCCTCTACTGCCCATAAGGAAATGGTTGTAGTTAGAGTAGATGTGTACCAAACCAATCACTGCTCTTGACGCAGCTATAGCGCGTTAGTAAGGTTTGAAATTGCTGAGATGTTGTCAGCTGTGTGTCTGCTAACCGCATACATAAAGCGGCCACTCCCACTGAATATCCATATCGGCAACACTGTCGTGAAAACGTCAAAGCCGGAGAATCAGTGACTGCAGTATAGAAATAGCCGTCCACGTCAGCAACGGGGGCGTGGCTTCCTCATTTGAGGTTCTGGATGCAGAAAGATAACTACAAGTTGATCGCGGAGTATACCCATAAAGCTCTAAGCACACGAGCTGTAGAAGAGAAGAGAAGACGAGGAAATTAACGAAAGAATAAGTAGAATTTGAACTTAGAATATATCAACATGTATACTTGATAAATTGTAATATTATGTTTAGGTTAAGTATATATAAGTTTAAGTAGATATAAGATTAATACTTCCATCTTATGTATATTATTATAGCATTATATAAGAAACAAAATTAGACCAAGAAACCATAATGTAATATAACTGCAAACACTTTAGATTAAGTTTCAACTAGCCGCACTCTGTAAAAGAGTAATGAATTAAATAAAGAAATCACGCTAGATAATAAATAGGGACAAGAGCAGACTTGGGGATATGGACATTAAGCCCGAGGAAACCCAGGGGGATGGTGGTGGGGCTCTTAAAAAGCCAATATATAGGGGTGACATATGGTCAGCATGTCGGGTACTCCAGCCGTTAATGTCGGGTACTCCAGCCGTTATGACTGGTTTATTCGAGTACAGCAACTAAATATTGTAGCTGCCCAATTTCTTCACGGTTATGGGCGGGCACAAGTCCCATTGTAGCCGAAATTCCACGAGAAAATTTCATCTCTCACGGGGACTCGAACCAGTGATCTCTATTAAAGCATCTTGACCCAAACCATTCAGCTACAGCGTGGGACTTCGTGTGTGACAGGAAACATAATTTTTTTAATGGGAGTGGAGTAATAACTGCATAAGCGAATCTGATATATCGATGTTATGAAGTGAGTCACCAGAAGATTGTTGGGTATATCGAAGGTGGCGATGGAGGCATTTATCAAAGTACATATCGGTACGTGAAATACAACAACTTTTAACAATGAACTTTAGGGTTATTGACAATAAGGGTTTGTTTTGATATTTATTTGTTTGAATCACTATTTGCAAAAGCCACCTTGGAACCTGCCTGCAAAAAAAAAACTGCTGATGATTAATAAAGTACACTAATCCTAATATACCGACTGAATCCGCGAATAAACAATATTTAGCCACGAATGCAGGAACTTTGTCGCAATTTTTTAACCCGCGAATAACGAAACCGCGAATAAGGAGCTTTTACTATATATATATATATATATTATATATATATATATATATATATATATATATATTATAGTAGATATATTTAACAGAGAAAGTCCTATGTTATTAAGTATTAATATTTTTATTCTATACAATTAAAAATGGTACATGGTAAGCGAGTTAATTCAATTACATTGATTTAAATTAATATTTATTTTATTAACTAACTGGCTATATCGAACCCGTAGGTTCATGGTCGCACGGACATAA
Source organism: Diploptera punctata (assembly GCA_030220185.1). NCBI lineage: Eukaryota > Metazoa > Arthropoda > Insecta > Blattodea > Blaberidae > Diploptera > Diploptera punctata. The sequence continues at coordinate 7,541 of JASPKZ010009184.1, forward strand.
ACTCTCCATAGATCCCTATCCTGAGCTAATGTTTTCCAGTCATCTCTTGTATAATCTACTTTCCTCGAATCATGGTTGATGTTATTCTCCCACCTCATTCTTGGTCTATCAACTGGGCGTTTTCCCTCTGGTTTTCCTACACGTCTTTCATTCCCCATTCGTGCCACATATCCTGCCCATCGCAGTCTACGGGACTTAATCTGTTCTTATTTTATCTGACTTCATACAAAGATCATGTAGTTCACTGTTATGAAGTCTTCTCCATTCACTTGTCTGTTCATAATATTTATTTTACAGCAAAATAAAATTTAAATTTTTTCGTAGAAATGATAATGTATTTGTCGTTATTTATCGATCTCCGTTACCGAAGTTGTTTATCTAGTTTCATAGTATTTCGTTATATCATTTGTGTAATATTTGTATTTTGAAATTCTTAATAAAATTCAGATGTCAGTCACACATCACATATAAGATTATAACTCTGGTCTTAATTGTAATTTTGCTTTCGTTTTTTATTGAGAATGTAACTTGAAATGTGCCCTCCAAACGGTATTTTGAAAAATTGAATAAGGAATGACACTACAGAGAATTATGCAGATGAACACGTTAAGCTGCATGATGAGTTGACATTTATGTCAGTGAGTCACACATACTTTGATAGATTATAAATAACATTGTTTTGCTTCAGAAGTTGTATGTTTATGTATAGTCTTAATCACACGCTTTTCCTCTATCATATCACGTAGACGACACTCCTAATTTCATTCAATTGTAATATTTATGCAATCATTTTACTATGATGATGATGACGACGATAATAGTAATAATTTAGAGATATAACAAAGCAAATAGAAAATGCAGAAAAACTCAATAATTTGACGGACATTAAATAAATTATTTTAGAAAATTTGTTTCAATAAAATGCCTACTTAGCCACTATAGGCTTCATTATTATAGCCGTCTTAACGAGTAAAATATGTACTATATATAATTGTAGGCTTTCACGGCCGGCGTCTTGATCCATATTTGGTTCGTCTTCCGGGCTTATAGGCCGTGGTCTGGTTGTCTTCTTACTCGACGTTTCGTCTACTGCTGCGGTAGACCTCATCAGGAGATACTGCAGTCTGCAGCCGACTGTTGAGGAGTTCACAGAGAGCACGCAGTATCTCCTGATGAGGTCTACCGCAGCTGTAGACGAAACGTCGAGTAAGAAGACAACCAGACCACGGCCTATAAGCCCGGAAGACGAACCAAATATGGATCAAAATATGTACTGTTAATATAACTGACTTGTACGTAATATAACTAACATTAAAGTTTATTAATATTTTAAAGAATTTCCTTCTTACTATCTACATTCACATGGTTAAATATGAGAGATAGAGGCATATCATAAAACAGTGATAAAAATCGTAAATGCGGAAGCATCGTGCTACTATTAACTTTTTATAATGTTAAGACTCGTGTATCAACTGGTTCAGTTGATATTAAAGTACAATATTCGAATGTTATATAACTATTAAATAAACACCCATAATATAGAACAATCCTTCAAGGCCAGTCACGAGAGAGAGAAAAATTACTCTTCAACCACTTTCAACATTGCAATGGCTTCTGAGGCTTTTTATGTTTTTCAAAATGTGGGCAAAGCTATAAAATTGAAATATGAAAGCTTATTCCAAGTCTGGAGTAACCCAGGAACTGCTTTTTAAAACATTTAATTCCGTGACAAAGAATTGAAATTTTATCACGGAATTAGGGATATCACAAAAATAGGCATCTTTACCCAGTATTCTAATTTTGATGTCGTTATCTATATATCTTCTTTCCAGAATATTATTGAAAGCTCTGATACGTCGATTTGCGCTTATTATTTTAGAATTTATTTTTTCCTCAATTACGGTCCTAAATATTGTCAATTAATTAATTAATTATACAGTAACTGTAACAACAGTAAAAGTAATAAAATTCCGTCACGCAGGAACTGCTCAAACTAAAATAATTTCTCAACAAGTCGAATTTATGTTCCACTTTTCCTGATTTATGGAATATATTTTTCTTCTGTTAAATCATATGTATCAGGTTAGGTTGCGAGAAAACAAACATTGCTACCGGTAGGCAGATTTTTATATTACCATTTTCTAGTAAACTCCTCTCCTAATAGACAGATTTTAGCTGATATCTGGAGAATATCTTTAGCGTTTTATTCTAATAGTAGTTTTGTTACGAAAAATCGAATATTGTGTTCGCCAGAACGATTTTATAATCTTAGCGTCCGATTAACCCCACTTATAATGCTCCGATAACTCAGTCTTACTTTCCTTAATTGCCGAATGTGATACTGAAGAAACAGCAATAGTGGCTGCTAGAATGTTAGCAGTTTCACAAACTTCTATTAGAGAATTCCGAAGGAATGAAGGCATTGAGAATGTTCTCAAGAACAGATTATTTTTTTTACAAATATTCATCGATCCTACTTATAAGAAAGGATCACGACTTTTTTTTTCTTCGGAAAACAGAACAAAACTATTTTTTGTTAATGGTTAGGAAGAAAGACTCCTTGTAAAGGTTTAGCCGTATAGTGCAACGGTATTGGAAAGAAAGGGAGGAATATGTGGCACGGTGTAGGTTTTCGCTCCCTACTGAAGTATGTAGGTATAAGACATGGTTTAATGGCCCCGTAATTGATAGAGGGATTGTAGTAATGAAAAGTACCTTAGGATATTTTATCTTTTCCTCAAAATATTTGATGGATATAATTATTAAGGTTTTTAGGCAGTTTATTTTATGGAAACGCATATATCCGGGTGCTTCGTACCAGGCATATATTACCACGACAACATAATTTGTAAACACCTTCCCGTTAGAGCGACACACAAGTATATATAATCAGGGTGACCTTTCCCAAAGGGAGACTCGTCGGGGGTTGGGGAGATGACTCTGAGCATGGACGAACGTAAGCCGGCGTATTTTGTTTACACTTATTCGTAGAGTAGTATTTGTCTTAGATTTAGATATGCCTTATAAATTCAGCATATAACTTCGTATAAAAATAAAGGTAAACTATTAATTGAGATAACATTGCACGAGTTCATTTTGTAAACTGTGTAGATTGATAAAATCTAAATTTTATTATGTTTCACTTTTCTCTTATTTTAATTTGTTAAATATATATTTTCGTTTTTAGATATATTTTATTTATGTGTCTTCCTTTAATTCCTTAGTTTTTGCTATTCTTTGCAGGGTTATCTAAATCCTAACCTTGATTTAATGTTAAACACGTCTCATTTATTGTCCTCGGCCAGTAAATATATCTTGCTACCCCTTAACAGGGGACGGGCCTTAACAACATGTATATAAGAAACATAATCTCAACTCAATTGAGTGTAAATTCAAAAATAGTTTGTAGTATTACACTATGTAATGGAGCATACTCAATAAAGGCAATTAAAAAATAATATCAATGATACATATAATAATAATAATAATAATAATAATAATAATAATAATAATAATAATAATAAAATATGATAATATGATAATATGATATAATAATATTATAATATGATAATATAATAATATAATAATATTATAATATGATAATATAATAATATAATAATATAATAATGTCCACCGCTGTGGTCTCGAGGTAGCGTGCTGCCTTGTCACGCAGCGGGCCCGGGTTCGATCCCGGTCGGGACAGTTTTTCTGGGTGAGGTTTTTATCGGGGTTTTTCCTCACCTGTAAGACAAATGTCAGGAAAACTTTAAGGCCCAAACGGTCCCCGAAATCATATGGCCATCATCTTTATCATCATCATCATCATCCTTATCATTATCATCATCATCATCCTTCACCGGTGTGGAAAGCAACGGGAAGCTACCACACCTATACAATTCCCTAGTAAAGCTGCAAGCATAGCATGAAAATGCTATGATTGCAGTGAAGGACCTGCCTTCGGGCAGAATTACTATGGATGGAATAATATAATAATATAATAATATTATAATATTATAATAATATAATAATAGTAATATAATATAATAATAATAATAATAATAATTAATAGCAGTAGCTTTATTTTACCTTGTCTACCGTTCAACGATGATAGATAAAATTCACAATAAGTAGTCTTAAAATTTATAAGTTACAAAAAAAAAAACAAATGATTACACATTATCCCTACGATATAATTATTATGTACTATATGTGTGACTTACTGTAAATTTAACGGATAAAATATAAAAATACAAGATAGAAAATTTAAATAAAACTACTAATGGTTTCATTATTTTGAGAAAAATAAAATTAACTACAAGTAGGCCTAATTGCATGAGCTTGATTTAAATGTATCGGAAACCTCTGATATTTTGGGGGAGGGTATTCAAGGAGCGAGAAGTTACTACTGCGAAAATTGGCATTGATAAGATGTATTGTTAGCATACTTATCTTGTAACCTGCTGTTAAAATTATCGTGTTCAGAAGATAACATCAAATCTGGATGCCTGGTAAGAGCGTAGATGCTTGAAAGTAAGTGAAAGGCAGTAGGATTTTAGTCTCTCGCTAAGACGAAGCCAAGAGAAATTATCGAATGTACGAAAATATAATCATAACGGCGGAAGTTGAAAATGAAACGAACGTAAGCATTATGAACACGCAGGATTCTGCGACAAGTTGAAATTTACGTCATTAGGTTTATATATAACGTCACAATAAACAAAGTGTGGCAACACAAAATTATGCACAATAATTTGTTTTGATGAATCGGGAAGAAATTTCTTAAAACGTTTTAGAAAATTGTAAATAGAAAAACTATTTTAACATATGTGTTTCGGTCCAAGATTGCGTATCGAAGAATATGGGATAATGATACTATTTACAGTAATCATTGACACATCTACATTTCCAAAGGTTTTGAGTAGTGTTTGTTGTCCCATTAGGGTAGGTTGTTATTTGTCAGGATTTAGACTTAGGCCGAAATTTGAAGACCAGTTAAAGATAGATATTAGACCGTCATTCATTTTCGTCAAACTGTTACAGATAGAATCAAGAAGTGAATGTAGGTACATTTGGAGATTGTGAGCATAAAGATGGTATCGGCAGTGCTTTGATACAGCGGATAAGTTATTGCTGCAAAATGAGAAAAGACGAGATCCGAGAACACTGCCCTGGGGTATTCATGCTGCACGTTTACCAAGACGAGGATATATATTTTAATGATACATATTGTTAGCATGAATCGAAGCAGGATACAACACTGTATATGTGCTTGAGTTTTACCACAAATAAGTCGTAGTCAGTACTGTCAAAACGTTTGCTTGAGTCAATTAAGGTTGAAACAGTCAATTCACGTCTGTCCATAGCTTCGCAAATATCTTTAGTTATTTTAAGTAAAGTTGTGGTTGTACTGTGACCAGACCTAGATCTTATGCTGTGTTGTCTTGGAGAAAGCACTGACGTTTAGATTGTCCCTCATTCAGGGAGGCTCTCCATGTCCTGTGTGGCCAAAAGAAAAAAAAATATAATTCTTAGTTTAAAATCCCTCTCCCGACTGGTCGTGTCACTGTAAGGCAAGGGGTGGCGTGTGGCACCCTAAGAAATCAACATGTACATAAAACGAGAAGTTTAAAGTCCCTGTTAATAGCATGGAGTGGATTTATTGCTATTTTAAACTATTCAATCTGAGTTAATTTATAAATAATTCCTGAAAAATCACACTGTTGCTACACTTTTCTCAAGAACTACTTGAAGTAGAGCTATGAAATTTTCTGCACACTACTCATTACACGGTGAAGCACTTGTACCAGATTCAATAAAACATTATTAAAAAAACAATATTTTAATCTATAGTTCTATCTATATATAGGTTATGATATAAACTTAGTAATTTTATAAGTTAAATTTCTAAAGCATATTTCGTATTACAATATATTACAGGTACAACAATAAAACTACTAGGGAAGATATTTATACATAATGACTAATTGTATTTAGAATTTATCTTTCTTATTAATGAAAAAGGGAAAATTGTACCTCAATGTAGGTATGCGGTGAACAAACTTCAATTACTAGAAAATTAATTCAGAGTGAATGGTTTGTGATATAAAAAATTCAAATAAATTTTTAAAGCAAAATGTTTCCTTAACTAAAACAAAACATTTTAATAACGTCAGGTATTTACAATCAGAGAATGAGTTATTTTAGTTCTCTCTCCATAAACACCTCTCCCCTTAATACGATCCTAAATTATATGGACGGCGTTATGCAACAACCGGTTATGCGCCAGTTTGTAAGTTTGTAAGAAAAATGCGTTTAAAGCATTTTTTTTACATTTTAAACTCTAGCAAGAGCTATTTAATTATTTCATACTTGATAATGATTAATCACTTATATGATAATATTGTATGTACTTAATCGTACTGAATGAGTAAAAACAATTTATATTTATTTTAACGGTCAATATTCCAATATTGTACTTATACGTAATCAGAATGTTGTAATAATCGTTACGCATCAATCAATTAAGCGCCGCAATAGGGCGTTTACACTGTTCGGTACGTATTAGTATGGGGTATTTTATTTTGTGCCAATCAGCCAAGCGTCAAGGTAATGAGTATGCACGGTTGATGTAAAGTACTGTAGGCATATCATAATATTAGTGGTGTTTGTTTACACAATACACTTATTTGTGATAGGGCCTATGTGTTTATATATTTTTTGTAATGATTCTTACATATTTGTAATACGAAATCTCTACCATACTTTTTTATTTTCTAATATAAAGCACAATATTCCATTTAGTCCGAATTACTTAATATAGTCATATAACTCGAGATAAGGATATAATACTTATAGATATACCGAGTGGATTCAAAATGTTCTGGAAATGATTCGCAATCTAATGGTCATATCAATGAACTGATTATTGATAACCATATAAAGGTTGATATCTTAATCTAATAAATTACCAATCCCTCTTAACGAAAAGCCATTAAGCTAGCGAACCTTTTCCTGTGTAAACATGAATATAGGTGCGCGAATACAAAGAAGCCATAACATAGCAAGACGAATTGTAAATAAGATTCTCCGAGATGTCCTTTTGAGGAAGAATTGGTAAACTACTTAAACCGTGACTGCGGACAATGATTTTGACATTGTAGGCCTATATTTACAACTTGGATTTCACTACGACACTCAAAATTCTAAAAGTTTGAAATATTTACTAGTTCAAAACCCAATTATGATAGCCTCCTTAAAAATAACAGTCGCGAACCACACCTATGGTTGCAGCTAGGGGACACTATAAAAAAAATTGGGAAATCCTGAACATTAATAGGTAAGATATGACAATGCATCTTATAAAGGGCGTAAATTATGGTGAATACTAAGTGATGTCACAACCAGAAACAATATGAAAACACCCATTTTGATATATGTCCACATACGTTTGAACCAATAAAAATAAATTGTAACCCCTTCTCTTATAGCGATCTGACTGACGTGGGGATACTGAAGTTTTTCCTATAGGCCTAAACCAAGACGCGTCCCAAAAAAAAACTAGATTCCCAGCTACTGAAGGGAGAGCAATGATTACGACTCGTTTGACTGCGGGAAATAACCGCAATTTGTTTAAGTAATATATCTCTTAACCGAGGAGGATGGAACTTAGTTTAAGTTCCACTTGCTTAGTATAGTAACTAAGTTATCTATATTCTTGGAGGTATTCAGATATAGGTACGATGTTTAACTCTCTGGCTATTGTTGAATTTCTTTGGTGGTCTAGAAGGCTATAACCTGCAGTTCGTCGCAGAAATTTCATCTCCGTGGCTATAATATGACGGTCATCCTGAGTTCTGATGGTTCAAGCTTCACTGCCATAAGAGATTGTGGGTCTAGCGAGAACTTTATAGATTTTCATTCCTGTGTGTCTTTGCATGGTTTGAAAAATTTGTTGATAATTCTTAAAGCTTTATTATAGTTTTGCATTTTAAAGGATATATCACATTCCTCATTATAAGTTAGATTATATCCTAAGTATTTAAATGAATTTACTTGCTCTAATATTGAATTCTGGATACAAATTTTACTTCTTACTGGGAATTACCCTTGAAAGGCCATAACTTTAGATTTTGTTGTTGATGATTTCGATGTTAAATCGTTGGGCTAATATATTAAGATAATGAGTGGAATATTGTGATTCATCTTCATTATTGCCGAAATGAGCCTGATCAAACATAAATAATAGTTTAAAAAACTAAAACAACACGCCTTGTTAGAAAACCGAACTAAAAATGAAAAATAATTTTAATTTCCAACACGCTTGGGATAAAATTAAAGTGGTCAAAAAAAAAAAAAAAAAAAACATCTCCAACACATATAGAATAAAACTATAGTTATCTACAAAAAAAAAATAATTTTACCATCAAAAGCGTGGGGTGCTTTTTAAGGTTTTTACATTTTCTTCTTAGAGACTTTACTTTTACCAATACCTGTTTATTATCAAATATATTAATTAATATAAAGCACCCCACGCTTTTGATGGTAATTTTGTTTTTGTAGATAACTATAGTTTTATTCTAAATGTGTTGGCGATGATTTTTTTGTTGACCACTTTAATTTTATCCCAAGCGTGTTGGAAATTAAAATTATTTTTCATTTTTTAGTTCGGTTTTCTAATAAAGCGTGTTGTTTTAGTTTTTTAAACTATTATTTATTTCAAAGGCTGGACATGCTCTCACAGAAGATAAAGATGACAAGATCAAGGATGAGTTCTATGAAGAATTAGAATGTGTATTTGATAGCCTTTCACGATATCATATGAAAATTATCTTAGGAGATTTTAATGCAAAAGTGGGGCGGGAAGATATATTCAAACCAACAATAGGCAAATTTTGTCTTCATGAAGATAGTAATGACAATCGTTAGATTAGTCACATTTCCCACAACAAAGAATCTCATTGTTAAGAGCACAACATTTCAGCATAAGGACATTCATAAATACACATGGACGTCTCCAGATGGAGGAACTCGGAACAAGATAGATGGACAAACGCTGGCACAGTAGCATCATCGATGTTATATCACTTACAAGGACAGACTGCAATTCGGATCATCATCTGGTCAGAGTGAAAATCAGAAAACGGCTTTCGTTTATGAGAGGAACAAACGCTAAAGATGATTCTGAAAAATTTGAATTAAAAACTTGAAAAATGATGAAATGCGGCAAGAATACCAAATCAAATTTGCTAATAGATTTCAAGTACTCGAACCTTCAGATGACAATGTGGCAAACGAAGAAGAAACTGATATAAATAAAGAATAGGAGGCTATAAGAGATATTATTAAATTATCAGCATAAGAAAGAATTGGTTATTTAAAAAAAGAGGCAAATAATGAAATGGTTCGATGAGGAATATGCCGACATTGTAAAGAAAAGAAAGCTAGCAAAAATGAAGTGGTTACACGAGACAAATGAGATAAATTTAGAGCAATTGGTTAGTACCAGACGGGAAACCACCAGGTTACTAAAGTGTAAAAAGAGGGAATATTTGAGAGAGAAGATTAATGATCTTGAAATGAATGCAAAAAATAGGAACATTAGAGAATTATATCAGGGAATTATGATAGAGAAAAATGGATTTCAGGCTAGAATAAACATAATTCGAAATGAAAATGGGGATATTATTGCAGATTCCAGGAGTATATTAAGTAGATGGAGAATTTACTTTAATCAGCTGTTCAAGGTACATACAGAACAGGACATTGAGGAAGATCATTTACGGACAGCAGAAATGCTAGTTGCTGAACCAAGTGCATTAGAGGTTGAAATGGCGGTAGAAAAATTGAAGATATATAAAACATCAGGTTCAGATGAGATCTCAGCAAAAATGATAAAATCAGGGGGAGAAAAATGGATGGACAAGATATGCCAGTTGCTTAGTATGATTTGGGAAAAGGAAGCTCTTTCAGCTCGTACCAATTTATATGAGAGGAGATAAAAATGATTGCAGCAAGTACAGGGGCATCTCATTACTCTCAACTTCGTAAAAATTCTAACAAATATATTAGTAAGCAGACTTACTCCCTATATTGATGACATTCTAGGACATCATGAGTGTGGATTTAGAAGAAACAATTCAAATTTTTAGTATAAAACAGATTTTTGAAAGTAAATGTTTTGCTCCAATTACATTATGAAATGTGCGTGTGAAATGAATAATGTTTTCTAAATAAATCCAATTTTTTCATAAAATTACAGTAGGCTACTTACGAAAAAAAAAAAATATAAAGTCATGCTGTAACAATTTTGTGAAATCATTTTTTTTATTCCTTAGAGTAAAAAAATATCCATATACATCCATCAACATTCACACTACATTTTTATTTTGTACTATAATACGTTTTTCAATTGAATATACATGCCAAATAATATGCTTATGTAACTGTAAAAAATATTTAAAATAAGTGGAGCAACAGTAAATAATACAAATTATTTATAACATGTTTTAATACGAATTATTCACATTGGAAATTTGTTTATATTAAAATTACCATAGAACAAATTTAGAAAAAAAAAACACTTTTTATTTCACAAAAAAAACATAAAAGAACGAATTTTACAAACTGAAGAATAGTGGATCTCCTAACTCCGTTGCCTATTGCTTCATAGTAATAGTACTGACAAGCGCTTGATATTTTATGTTTATAATATACGAATGTATGAACTTCATCTGTGGTCTCGAGGTAGCGTGCTACCTTGTCACGCAGCGGGCACAGGTTCGATTCCAGGTCGGGCTCCTGGGTGAGTTTTTTTCGGGTTTTTCCTCACCTGTAAGACAAATATCAGGAAGCCTTAAGGCCCAACGGTCCCCGAAAATCATCCGGCCATCATCATCATCCTTATCATCATTCTTCACCAGTGTGGAAAGCAACGGGAAGCTACCACACCTATAATTCCCTAGTAAAGCTGCAAAGCATAGCATGAAAATGTTGTGATTGCAGTGAAAGACCTGCCCTCGGGCAGAATTACTATTAATGGATGGATGGACTTCATGTATGAAAAATATGATGATTCACATAATAAATAAAACTCTTACATACGTACAGTGAGACAGAAAATGCCATTCCATTTTCGGGCAGTTCTTAAAACCATACCTCAATTTTTCTGAGCTCTGGATATCATTATAACATTAAAAAATCGCACTGACTTGACAATCTTCAGTATTTATAATGTAACACCAAAGCAACAATACCTAGTTATGCATTAATAATATAAGAGCGGGAACATTTGGCACTAAGCTGCAAGACGAAAAATTTGGATTAGTAGGGGCCTACTTATGAAGATCTAGATTCATAGCCGTTTGTGCAAAACACAGAATCTCTGATAGGACTGATGGCGTTTATATTTTCTTTAATAATAAGGCTATAATTAAAGATTTGGCGGTAAAACTGTGCGTACACTTACTTCATTCAGCCAGTGCAACAATCGCATCAAAATATCTTCTTTTTTAAATGGTTCTTAGCCGGTTGATGCATAACGCCGTCCACATACACAAATTTGGCGTATACATTGGTTTAACTTTTCCATAACGTAGTGCTGTGTTTCTCTATTATTTTTTATGCATTTAACATCTTGTCACGCTTACGTACGACTTTATGAGAAATGCACTGCCGCGCTACTTTAGTAGATTCATTCTCTGCGACTGATTGGTTGGCTGCCAACAATTCAAACATTGTCTCCCATTGGATGGGGGATACCCCGTTCTTGCCTCTTTAACGCTCTCTAGCTCGCTAATATGTGGATCGCAAGATGCAATATTCGAGATTTGGGCATATCTGAGTATGCTCATTCAAAAATGCTGTATAAATCGTTTGAAAGTTTTCGAATCATTAAGTGATGTTTCCTTGAAAGTGCTTTTTGACGTCTATAGGTGCAAAGTCGTAGAAGTAAAATTTGTCTCTTCTTGTAGAAGGGAACTTGGAAAGCCATCAATAATGTCTGTTTTTATCGAACTCCTTAGTATTAATGCATAATTCTGTGATTATAATTATGATTACAAATGCAGTTGGTATCCTGTGACGATATTTTGGATGGAAAAATCCGTGAAATATTCTCAGTGGCGGCCGCTCCTTATGTGCTGAGGTGCTGCAGCACACTTAATTGTAGGGGGAAAAAGTACCAAAAAAAAAATATATATATTTTAAACAGCGCGGGTTTCTTTATTTATGCTGGCTTTTCACGCACTCTACTTGTTAATTTCAATATCCAATGTCTTTGCAGTTGTTGTGAATCGTACAGCAGTTTGAATCTCGCATCTTGCATCGCGCGTGCGCAGAAACCAAATTTTCGTTTTCTGAATTTTCTATCGTATGTACGCAATGGAGAAGACTACATAACAATGAACTACATGGTCTTTATAGGAAGCCAAATATAATAAGAACAGTTAAGTCTCGTAGACTGAGATGGGCAGGACATGTTGCACGTATGGGGGATGAAAGACTTGCATGGAAGCTTCTTGTAGGAAAGCCAGGGAGGACGCCCAGTTGGTAGACCAAGAATGAGGTGGGAAAAATAACATTAACTATGATTTGAGGGAAGTAGATTATACAGGGAATGATTGGAAAGCATTAGCTCAGGATAGGGATGTATGGAGAGCTTGTGTCCACGCGGCCATGAACCTACGGGTTCGATAGTGCCAGTGAGTATGTAAGTAAGTATGTACGTGCGTGCGCAGAGACTAAATTTCGTTTTGTCTGTTTCATCGCGTTTGTGGCTGTCATTTCTCTAGCCCGACGTGCAGATGGTGATTTCTATGTACTGTTGTACTGATTAATTTTTATTTATATCAATACGGTTTTTTAGTTTTCATTTTAAGCAAGATTGTACCTCTTATTTTTTTCTACTATAGGCATTTTGCATTCATTACACATATAGTAACAGAAAAAAAAATAATATTGATATTTAATTGTTTCTGAGTAGGTTACGTTTAAGCATAACTTAACAAAGCACCGTTGGCAACACTGTCACATTTTTGCGCGGTTCTCCTCTCCAAACGTTTGTTGATTCAGTATGCATATGTATGTTTTCTGTTTTGAACGACACAGTGCAGTTTGAAAGTAAAATGAAATTTTATCGGTTCGAAGTGTTGTAAGTTATAATTAGTATTTGAAAGAGGTATGTTATATTTATAAAGAATGGGGAATTCAGTAGACATTTTATTAGAAACATCTTTATCCAGCAGACAATTCGAAGAGAAAATTCAAATAAAACAATTAGCTGGGTCTATACCGAACCTTATTATAAAAAATAAATAAAATAAATAAATCAACTTAAACACGAAAGTTCAACAGACAGATGTATGATCATGATTGGGTGTGTGGATAGACCCAATGCCATTGTGAATAGTCTCTTTTGTTTCCCATGCCTACTTTCTGGTAACAATGATGCATGGATTACAGTCGGTGTGAGAGGCTTAGGGCATCTTAATGTGTTAATTAAAAAAACAGTGAAAAATGTGAAACAAATGAATAATGTTATAGATCTTAATGTTCTGGAATGTGAATAACGCAACGCAGATAAGTTTTGTCTATCATGAACACATAAAAAAATACAATAGACAAGCAAAAAAATATGTAAATACTTTCTAGAATAATTTATTGTATCAAATTCTGTGGTGTCTTTGAGTTCGCGTTAAGGGGGATCATGAGTGTGACATGTCTGATAATTTGGGACTTGTCTTGGGATAAACATATTTAATTCCTAGTATAGACAATGCAGTGAAAACAACACATGAAATCTGTAACCAGATTTTTAAGGAGACATCAAAAACCACTCAACATTAATTATTGAATTGAATATTGGAAACTTATCGCGAGTTGATAATAGGAGAAATGAAACGAGCCGAATTATAACAATAATGGCTGATAATACCACAGATGTTTCCTATCAGACACTGTTAGCAATAGTGTTTCGTTACGAGATGAGAGATTAATGGTGTTCCGTATGAAATATTCTAGAGATTTTTTAATCCAGAGGGACAAAACGCGGATGCAGTTTCTAGACGAATTTTAAATGAATTAGATATAATATTCAAAAATTCACCTCACAAAACCATAGCTCAAGCATATGACGGTGCAAATGTAACGATTGTGGAACAGGAGGAGCAAAAAAAAAATTTTTTTTTCTAAATGCATTAGCTCAGGATAGGGATGTATGGAGAGCTTATGTTCGCGCGGCCATGAACCTACGGGTTCGATAGTGCCAGTGAGTAAGTAAGTAATGCTCATTTCATTCACTATTGTGCGCACCAACTGGAAATAATGCAAAATGATGCATCCCAGAATCAGTCAGCGTGTATCAGCTACGGTATCGTTGTTTTCATATCAAGGTCACCGCAGTGAGTATCAGTATTACAAGCAGTGACGACTCATTGGATCCCTTGCGGACCACAAACAAAGTGGAATTTCAAATCGAGTACTGTTAATACGGTATTCGAATACAAAAGGACATTTTGATTGTTTATTAAATTTAGAGAGAGCAACCTCCAACATGACTTGTCAAGAAGCTTGTCTTCCCATAAAAGAATAAAAACTTACCTTCAGAACACCATGTTACAAGAACGATTAAGTGCACTTGTTCTTTCAATTGAGAAGACTTGCTTTTCCAACGTAGAAGGGTTCGACGCCAGAGTGATTGATAAATTTTGCAGTAAGAAGAATCGTCATATTTACTTTATTTTTCGTCGTTGAGTGAGTAGTATAATATTTATTTATTTGTTTATACGATATTTCATTTTAATTTTTACAGCACACTCCAGATTTTCAGCACCAGCCGCCACTGAATATTCTTAAAAATAACCTAATGACCTGTTTTTGTTTATTAGGCCTACACAATTTTACAGAAGTCTACAAACTTTCACTGGTTTTTCAGGGATGTTTTGATATAGGGAAACGAAGTCTGTGGCGACTTATTAGAGACTTATGTGCTGTTGATATGCTAGACATGTAGTATATTCTTTGCACACCGAGATGGAACTAGTTGCAAATATTATAGGAGTCAGTGCAGAGATGGGTCAAATGCTTGGGATGCTAGAGCGGAAGAAATTGCTTATGGTGCGTCGCTGTGTAGTTTGGCGTGTTGAAGGCGCTCGTCATTTCGAACAGCTGCTTTAAACTAAACAGCAGTACGTAAAATGTTGAAGAGTGCACAGTGTAGTGTACAGTATATAGCAAAGAAGTAGGAGTTTTGTCCGCTGTCTGTTTTCTACTAATATATTTTTATATGGTTTGTATTGCAGTTTATGATTTTTAGAGTGCGTACTTCAAGTGAAGATTAGTTGATTCATTTTCAATTACTCTTTGTAATTTATCAGAGCCTATCTTATCACGGTTTAAAGGAAAGTTGCATGGATAACATAACATAGTAATTCTGCCCGAAGGCAGGTCCTTCACTGCAATCATAGCATTTTCATGCTATGCTTGCAGCTTTACTAGGGAATTGTGTAGGTGTGGTAGCCTCCCGTTGCTTTCCACCCCGGTGAAGGATGATCGTGATGATGATGATGATAAGGATGATTATGATGATGATGGCCATATGATTTCGGGGACCGTTTGGGCCTTACAGTTTTCCTGACATTTGTCTTACAGGTGAGGAAAAAACCCGATAAAAACCTCACCCAGAAAAACTGCCCCGACCGGGGATCGGACCCGGGCCCGCTGCGTGACAAGGCAGCACGCTACCTCGAAAGACCACAGCGGTGGACTATGGATAACATATTACTCTGTATTACATCTCCGGAGATCATGGGTTTCTTGGACGAAAACACTCAGCCAATGTCCCTAAACAACCTGTGAAAGTTTGTCGGTAGAGTTCTGTCCCATGCTCTATAGTAAAAGAAATATTGTATATAGAATACATTTTATAATGAATCGTTCAGAAGCGAAAATACTAAGTAATTTTGCATCTTCAGTATTACAATACCGCATTTTAAAAAAATCACATTTTGTATGAGAATGGTATCTCTTTTGTAGTCCGCCACCACCATAGGGCATATAACACAGGACCTGTCTATACTCTGAATCTTACACAATATCTATGACTAGAGCCTGGAACTCACTTCCCAGTCATGTCAGGGACTGTCAATCGCTATCATTATTAAAATCCAAATTAACTGATATCTTAAGTTCGACACAATGAAAACATTAACTGCATAACAACTATATAGAGCATTCCATTAATAGTCATCTAGGAAGCTACTTACTTTATTTTACATAATTTAAATTTTATTATATTCTATGTCTTTGTTAGTATTAGCTAGTATTAGATCACATCATCTTTGTATTTTGTTTAGTCTGTATTTTAATATCTTAAAATTGTAATATGTATGTAATTTTTTGTATAATTTTACTATTCGCTGGTTGAGTGGAAGAGAAGGCCTTATGGCCTTAACTCTGCCAGCTAAAATAAAGCATTATTATTATTATTATTATTATTATTATTATTATTATTATTATTATTATTATTATTATTATAACGTCATTGACTAGCCGGTGATCCTTGATTATATTCCTCTCCCTCTACCATTGTAACATGCACGTGATAGTAAAGGAGTTTTTTTTTTAAACTATCAAACCAGTATCATTTTGTCAGCGAGAGTTATGTTTACCATGAAAACATAATTAGAAAGCTACTTTCAAGTGATATTTCGGTAAATCAATGGACTGTTAAAATATCGATGTATCGAAGTTTCCTAGCTTTAGAATGAAATTTAAACGTTACACGTCTGTCATATATTGTTAATAGCTTTGATCTGCTGCCATTATAAAAAAGTAGGCCTAAATTCAAAGTTAACTAAAATTTGTGAATTAAAAAAAAGGTATCGACATTTAGAAAAATACAGTACCGAATCAGTTGTTTATCATGTTGATTATTTCCATATGTACTAAGAAAGGGATTTTTATTACTTAGTGTAATCGAACAGACGAAGATAGGAATAAAAACGAATATTTTTCGAGATGAAATAAATTGTACACTTTTTCAACAAACTATCATAACAAATTGAAAACACTGAATGACTGTCAGCTGTTTACACAGGAATTATATAAATATAGGCCTAAGTTATATTTCACTGCTCTTTTCAGTTGAATTTGCTTCAAAAAGGAAAATGAATTAATTGCTTGTACCTACGGTAACACTGTAGTTAAAGATGGTTGTGCTCTTTTTTGAATTCATGATATTGTTATATCGTACTGATTTCATGAGCTATGTGTTAAGCCTAATAGTGGCATTTTTACAGTTCTTGTAATTGCTTTAATTGATAATAGTACAATCGTATCTGTGAAGTGTCAAATTGAGAGGTGTATGAGAATTAGAAATTTAAAATTTACTAAGTTACGTGCTGGTTACACGAAAAACGACTGACCTAGATTTTGGGCCCCAAATTTGAAATTAGTATAAAAATACTTACTTGGTAGACGCCAACCATAAAAGCAATGGCTGTGGCCACTTGCATTTTCGTGTAGCCTGTGTCACTTTCCTCATTACTATACGCCAGTATCGTTTTGCCGGTCATCAGACACACCACCGCAAATGTTCCTGAAAGTCGTAAAATATTAAACAAATGATGGATGGACAGTCATAATTAGATATATGAAATTTGTTTCCTAAAACTAAACACAATATCGAGAGTATTATGTACTTATGTACTGACATTTTAGAAATACGCCCTTCAATACAACAATCCAAAAATAGCATACCGTATGTAATTTATTTCAAGGTGGGAAAATAATAACATGAAAATATAATAGGAAAAAAAAATTGAAGGTATATAATTCTTGTGCAAAACAACAAATTCTGGTAAATTTTCGCAAATTTAATAATTAACCGCAAATTTAGGCTTAACGAAAAAAAAAAACTTGTTCTACCAGCTGAGTGCTGGCCCAACATCCACATGTGGTATTCACAGAGGTGGACGATTATCTAACTAGAATAGGGGTGACATGGTCAGCGTGTAGTGTCCGTCAACTGTTATAGCTGCTTTTCTCAACCTGGAGCCACTACTTATAAATTATTAGCCACCCAAATTTCTCACGATGTTGGGTGTACACCTTCCTATACTGGCCGAAAAACCATGAGGACTCGAATCAGTGCAAGTCCCATAGCTCTGCAGCAAGACTAATAGGGGAGGAACACCATCACATAGAATGAATGAAATTTTTACGTTTATGCAAATTAAAATAAAAATACTTGTATGAAAATCAAAGAAGAATATATGTATATGGTTGAGTGTTGAGAAGATGTAAAAAAGACTATTTAACTCGTGCCCCAAATGATAGTCAATGACCAATCACGTTTCAATGAATTTTGTTTCAAAACCAATGACAGTCGTGTTTCACCTCGCTCTTTATCAATTTCCTTTTATCAGTTCCTGCTTTTGTGATAAAGTAAACTCCTTTTTAATATTCTGAACATGTCAGAGCAATATTTTGCAGTGACTGACTCTCCAACAAATACATCGAATATAGCAAATAATGAACAGATTCCTTGATTTTACTGAGGTTTTTTTACTAAAAATAAATTAATAACTTATAATGTTTGTTATAATATACAGTTTGATGTGTTTCATTTTTTCTAAACCGGGGTGCATATTTTTATTATTATTTTATTATAGTCTCACCACCAACCCCCAGGATACCTCGGGCATAATGTCCTTATCCCCGGGTCTGCTCTATGTCTCTATCTATATCTAAAGCAGATCCGGGGATAAGGGCATTATGCCTGAGGTAACCCGGGGGTGGTGGTGGGGCTTTAATAAAATAATAATAAAAATATTCACCCCAGTTTAGAAAAAAATTAAACACATCAAACTGTATATTATAACGAACATTATAGGTCATTAATTTTTTTTATTAAAAAACTCAGTAAAATCAAGGAATCTGTTCATTATTTGCTATATTCAATGTATTTGTTGGAGAGTCAGTCACTTCAAAATAATGCTCTGACCTGTACTTACAATATTGCGATTCTATTTGGCAATACATATTACGATGAAGTTGCAGTGAATACACATTTCTGATTTGTTTTCAAACATAGCCGTTTACATTAAATATATAAATCGTTTAAAATATCGGTAACTATGTTTAAATAATGATTTCCGAGTAAACAGCTTAATTTTATACGTTAAATAGCCCTAACAAATGACACTCCTGTTCTGGGAATCACTCGTGACATTACTTATGATACATATGCGAAGAAAAATATTCAAAATATTCAGTATCACAGTAAAATGTTCTGAAATAATCAAAATCCTCATTTAAAGAAAAATATTTGTTTTTTGCAAAAACGAATTCTGTAGGGCCTATATTTCAGTAAATCATCGGCCTCGTCATAAAATCCAAGTCAAATGTAAGCTACAGTATATTGATAATGAACAAGATGTGAGAATATAATCACTTAGGACCTTATTATTTTATTACTTTCTTTTCTTAATTTAACTGCAAAGTCTCCATGCTTGTCAGAAGAATAATTCCCATCTCATGTACGTTGTATTTTTCCCGATTAATTATTTTTCTTAAGAAAATTAAGAATATTAATTTGTATTCGCCGCAAATTATGTACACTTACAAAAATAAAAAAACAGATAATAGTTTAAAAAAACTAAAACATCACACTTTATTAGAAAACCGAACTAAAAAATGAAAAATAATTTTAATTTCCAACACGCTTGAGATAAAATTAAAGTGGTCAACAAAAAGTTCATCTCGAAGCACATATAGAATAAAACTAGAGTTATCTACAAAAAAAATTATTTTACCTACAAAAGCGTGGGGTGTTCTATATCAATTAATATATTTGATAATAAACAGATATTGGTAAAAGTAAAGTCTCTAAGAAGAAAACGTAAAAACCATATAAAGCATCCCACGGTTTTGATGGTAAAATTATTTTTTTGTAGATATCTCTAGTTTTATTCTAGATCTGTTGGTGATGATTTTTTTGTTGACCACTTTAATTTTAACCCAAGCGTGTTGGAAATTAAAATTATTTTTCATTTTTTAGTTCGGGTTTCTAATAAAACGTGTTGTTTTAGTTTAGAAAAATTATTACTTTTTATTTTTAGTTCAATTGATTGTCATATACCGGAATCCCATGAACATTTAATTGCTTACGATATTTTTAGTGTCTAGGTACGAATATAATTATATTATTTTAAAATTATTATTATCCAACATTATTATAATATTTTGAATATTTTAATTTAGATAAATAGTTAATCGTATCCTTCTCATGTTTTTTTGGATAAATAACAAAGTTTACAAGATTGTCATTAATATTTTACAGAATAAGATAAAAATGTAAATATCTTTAAATTCGACACTATTGTAGTATGAGCTAAAGGTAATACTCTTCTAAAAATAAAATATTCCGGGCCGGATTTGAACCAGCGACCTATGGATTGCTGATATTATATACCATTACAGTTCACCGCTCTACCAACTGAGCTACCAGAGGATATAATATTAATTTCTTACAACGATGGACTAAAAAGTCGATAAGTCCGCAACCTATTATACCGGTCTTTATTTTTTTGATGTCCTGATGATCCTGGTCAGGATCTTAGAAAAACAATTATGAAATTATTGTATTGTCATTGGTCCTTTACAAGTATACAAAGTTTCATGTCGATCCAATATTTTTAAGTGGGTAAAAATCGTATTGAAAGATTCCGTTACATAGATAGACAGATACAGGTCTAGCTAATATAAAGCGCGTAAAAAAGGCTAATGTACTATTGTGAAAACGTAAAGTTCCCCTGGCTCTGATCTTTCCCTCAGCAACGTGCACGTGACTGCTGTGATTGCAAGACGTGACAAAAAAATTATTGTCTTTAAATCCTATTCACAGCTCACAAATACGGTTAGGATAGGCTCCATAGTCCATACGTTTTGATAACAACCAGTAACTGGTGCCGCGTTTCCTCAGCCGACCTTAGTGTCGACGTACAGCCTTTGAAAAAAATGATGGCGCAACTCTTGATGATGGAAAGTTTTGAAGAGCGATTCACACCAGTTCGTTGTTACATGTTCTGACTCGATTGAGTATAAAGCGGACGGCAAGTCTCTCTTCATGCAGCATTCGTATCTTCGCTTCAGTGGAGCATTTGGTAAGATACTCTTTTTCCGACGACGTGGGCCCACGTTCGATTTTGGTCAGGTATATTTTTATTTATTATTATTTAATAACGTCGTTAATTTTCATAAAGGCTTCGTTATATAAATAAATTTGTATATGTATGAAAATATTCCCAGTCGGGACAGGCACTTGGGTGAGATTTTTATCGGGATTTTCCCTCACCTGTAAGATAAATGTCAGGGAGTTTAGGGTTCAACGGTTCCCGAAAATCGTCCGATCATCATCATCATCATCATCGTCCTTATCATTATCATCATCATTCTTCACCGGTGTGGAAAGAAACGGGAAGCTACCACACATACAGTTCCCTAGTAAAGCTGCAAAGCATAGCATGAAAATGCTATGATTGTAGTGAAAGACCTGCCCTCGGGCAAAATTACTATGGTCTGGAATATATGGAAATAAATAAATTAAAGGAAACAGCTCATACATATGTATATATATATATATATATATATATATATATAATGAATAACGATTGTAACGTCTCATTACTTTGTTTACAAAACACATGGCGTAATAAAATTACTTATTTCCATTACTAATACAAAATGCGTCTGATTAATTTAAATTAAATTAATATCTAATTTCATTATACAAGTAAATCCTGAAGTACTGCATCGCTTCATACAGACCATTTCTAGGAGAAATGGTTGTGGTCTAGTGGAGGAGCTTCAATTTCCCGTGCATGAGGTAGCGTGTTCGACCCTGCTGTCATGTTTATTTCTCTCCCTCATCCTTATTTCAATTAATTTTCTTTCTATTACTTTGTTTTATTTTCAATATTTACCGCACTACTTATTTACACGAAATTGCTTTCCATTGCACAACACAACATAGAACGGATTTAGTTTCTCAATTAGTTGTATAGCTTGTGAACCAAATAGCTGATCTCTGATCGTGCATAGTGGCTTCGTTCTGAGACTTGAAAATTATACCCAGCTGTACCATACTTCCAGTAACCTTGACTACGCATGAACATTTCGTGAACACATGAAGTATATAGGGCTGGATAAAATATTGGAAACACTACATTTTCTGGTATATTTATTTTCTTGACTTCGGTTATATTACAGGATCCGAAGAGAGATCGACCTTCACCCATCTGTTTACCGGATGAAACATATTTTTTAAATTAAATCCCGAATATAGACGAATACATTCAAAAAAACTTGCCTATTAAAATATGTTCATGGCTATATTTAATTACAATTATTTTAATTAACTTTTTTTCGGATTACCGAACAAATATTATTTGAACCGAGAATTTGAAACATAAAGAATATGCCTGGATAGTATTACTTACTCGTTTCTGGTCATGACTACCTGGCAAGCAGGTATAACAGGTAAGATGATACAGGTAACTGCTCAGATCTATTTACCAATCGAATTTCATATCAAAATAAAGATAATTTAAATACAAACACGATGGCATAGTATTGCCTGCAATAAACCGGTCATGAAATAATATTACAGGCTTTAAAATTAAAATCCGAGTGAGCCAAGATGCGTGAGAGACAAAGTCGAGAGTCCAATTTAGTGCAATAGGGGAGGACATAGAATAGTATTGTCTGTCCAATGTATCTGTGCCCCCGTAATATATGCGAAATAAAGCCTACTTCCTTTTCTGCCTCGGCGAATCATTTCCTCCTTTGCATTCCTCTCTCTCTCTTTTCTATCTCACTCTTGCACTTGCACTCCAGTGTTGTCAACTCAACTCCAACCTTGCATGATTCAATATTCAAGAGCTATGACTCTGGGGGAAGTTTGGCGAAATCACTACTCAGTAAGTTACCTTAGTCTGCCGTTTGACGTAGGGCGGGGGGAGTGCAGTGAAATGTCGTGAGTATAGACGTGTACTTTTCTAAGAACAATGTCAGCGCTATAGGGGCACAAATCTTTGGTCCGAGTAGAGTTGCGCATGACGTGTGTGTTGAATGAAAGAGAGTGCGCATGACGTGTGTGTTGAATGAAAGAGAGTGCGCATGACGTGTGTGTTGAATGAAAGAGAGTGCGCATGACGTGTGTGTTGAATGAAAGAGAGTGCGCATGACGTGTGTGTTGAATGAAAGAGAGTGGCGCATGACGTGTGTGTTGAATGAAAGAGAGTGCGCATGACGTGTGTGTTGAATGAAGAAAGAGAGTGCGCATGACGTGTGTGTGTTGAATGAAAGAGAGTGCGCATGACGTGTGTGTTGAATGAAAGAGAGTGCGCATGACGTGTGTGTTGAATGAAAGAGAGTGCGCATGACGTGTGTGTTGAATGAAAGAGAGTGCGCATGACGTGTGTGTTGAATGAAAGAGAGTGCGCATGACGTGTGTGTTGAATGAAAGAGAGTGCGTGTGTGTTGAATGAAAGAGAGACTTTTGTACATGCGATTGAGATGGACAATTCTTCTCTATTTTTTTCATTTTTTCTCAAAAAATTTAGTGTTAATTGCCATTATTGAAACGTTGGTATCTGTTTTATACACTATTTTTTTAATACGCGGTCCAGTAGATTCTTCGATCCTTATACTGTAACCAACTTTTTTCAATTCTAACATTTCGGTTCGGCAATATTCTATGTCAATAAGTACTATTGTAGCCTTTCCAAATTCTAATAATAAAGATTGATAGGCCTATCTTATAAATATTTGCGCTAAGTACATAACTCGGTTATTTTATATTATTTCATCCTGAATAAAGTTTATTATGGACTCGAAGGCTTGTTTAAGAAGGTCTCTATACGTATGCCAACAAATTCCTTATATTCTTCAAAGGGCCGCCTTTCTTTGGTTTGATAAGCAGCGTAACAGGGTTTGTGGGAAGCATCAGTTTGATGTTCAAGTCTCGAAAGAATATCAGAATCATCTAGAATAGTTGCCATTTTTTTACTTGTTCTAAGGATTCATCACCTTATGGAAATACAAGCTTAAGTAACCCCTTGCCAGATCTCTTCTGTTTGCAGTTGCTAAATAGACAAGTAACTTGGTTACCAGCTGTAGATGCTGTTGAAGTTACGTGAAATAAATAACTTTTTTTTTAGATTCAAGTACTGAAAAATATACGAAAATCAATAAAATGCTCATAAGCGATGTCAGAATTATAGTAAATAAAGTAAAAATAAAAAAAAGTGATATTGATAAAGTTATATCAGGGTGTTCAGTATATTTTCTTTGATATAAATGAACAAATAATTTAATAACGAAAAATATTTTAATATCTCATCAAAGTTGAGACATTGAAATCGCATCGGCATTGTTTTTGGCTTCTTCAGCAGCTTTTGTATTTTAATGTCAGTGGCGTCCGCTCCTTATGTGCTGAGGCGCTGCAGCGCACTTAATTGTGACGGGGGAAAAGTACGAAAAGAAAAACATATTTTAAACAGTGCGGGTTTCTTTATTTATGCTGGCCTTTCACGCACTCTACTTGTTCATTCCAATCTCCAATGTCATTGGAATGTGCTGTGAATCGTACAGCAGTGTTGAATCTCGCATCGCGCGTGCGCGGAAACCAAATTTTTGTTTTTTGAATTTTCCATCGTATGTAAGAATGTGCTGTTGAATTCAGACGTTGATGATGTTTATCAGCTGTTGAAGTACTTAGAAGAATCTAAACATTTCATTTAATTAATTAAAAGAAGTTACATTTAGTATTTTCATTAAATAATTAATTTATGATATTACAAAAAATCCCATAATTAAAATATTAAAAAATTACAAATGTCATAACTTTGACAATATTCAAATTTACAGACAGAAAGCATTTTTTTAATTTGTAATGTCTGCCAATTGAACATCATTCATTTAAATAAAATTATAAGGTGCTTACTTCATGATTTTGTTACAAAATTTTAAAACTCATATTTATATTCACTTTTTAAAATTGTAATTTTACTCTAACACGTTGAGTGATAACAAACAAAATCAAGCGATTATTTTGTTAGCTGAACTTAATTTTATTTTACGACAAGCCAACTTTAATGCACAATTATTAAATGACTCTTCGCAAAAATCAATGACAAATTTTGATGAACTACAAAAAAAAACAAAACACTTTTTACTCATTTTTATATTATTTTTTTAGAAATAGCGGAAAAATACGTAGCACATGTTTGACGCAGTTACTTCGAAATAATTTCCGACAACAAACAAACGCTGTCTTTCTCAAATGCATGTAGAAAAATCATGCGCACTCTCTTTCATTCAACAGACACGTCATGCGCAACTACCCTCCCACGCATCTTTGCTCGCCCCGGTTTTTAAACTTTAAAGCCTGGCAATATTATTTCATGACCAGTTTATTGCAGGCTATACTGTACCACCGTGTTTGTAATTAAATTATATTTATTTTGATATATATTTAGGTTGGTAAACAAATCAGTGCAGTTATCTATATTAACTTACCTATTTATAGATGCTTTCCAGATAGTCATGACCAGAAACGAGTAGGTAGATGATACTACCCAGGCATATTCTTTATGTTTCAAATTCTCGGTTCAAATAATATTTGTTCGGTAACCAAGTGGGTGAAGCATCCGAAAAAAAAGTCAAAATAATTTTAATTAAAGATAGCCATGAACATATTTTAATAGGCAAGTGTTTCTGGATGTCTTCATCAACATTCGAGATTTAATAAAAAATATGTTTCATCCGGTAAGCTTGATGGGTGAAGGTCGACCTCTCTTCGGATCATAGACTATTAACCTTCAGCTGCTGTCAGATAATCATTATTTTCTTTCAGATATTTACTCTCAACCTAGTACTGTACTTAACTGCTCAATCATTGATCTCCTGCTGTTGTAACTGTGAAACCAGGCTTACGATATCTGATCTAAGTGACTTTAGAAGAGGACAAATTATTTATACTCGCTTAACTGAAGCTACAGTGATTGAAACAGTCAAGTTTTTAGGGTCTCAAGGAGCATAGTTTCAAAAGTTATGGTCGCATACTTATCTGAACGTAAAACATTATCTAAAAAAAAAGAACCGTGGTCGTAAACAGAAAATAAATGAAAAACACAGATTTCTGAAGAAGATTGTGTTAGAAAATCATAAAACTACTGCATACAAAGTGACTGCAGAATTTAAAGTATATGGAAGATTTTTCCATTATATTGTTTAACCCCTGTACAGATTCGTTGAATATTTTGTAAGAGATACCGGTACCTTTATAGGCACTATTGTCACTACATTCGGGTGAACACACACGACAACCAATTAATTTTTTTAGATAAAACGTAAGGATCATGGAGTCTATCCTGATAGTTACTTTATCCCAACTGTACTCATAACATGTCGGTCGCGGTTGTGTAGTCATTATGAATCTTGCCTCTAGTTCCCATGGCCGCAGGTCCAAACTTGGCCGGGGTCGATGGATTTTTAAGATGGAAAAATCCGAAAGACAAGTCTTCTAGGAGGGACTTTAAGCCGTGGGTCCCGAGTCTGAAAATGTTCAGGCTCATAAAAGATCCGCAAGCTTGAACAAAAGGCCTCTGCAAAATTTAACCGATCTTCATCCATCCAAGAATTACCTTAGTTGCCTACTAGATGTCTCATTGAGGTGATGTATTAACCACATGTCATTCGTTGACATCTACAACTAAATTAGCCTGGTTAAGAAACTCCCGCTAGGGAGCCTCCACGCGGGACTTACGGGGTACATATATACATACTCGTAACATAGCCTTATGGTTAGAGAAACCGGCCTCATGGACGTGTCGTGTTCGATCCCAGGTGGATTTTTTGTCATATTTTCATTTACATGGTCGTCTATTTAAAAATAATAATGGAATAAAGCTGACTTTACTTCCTTAAAAACAAATTAAAAAATACTAGAAGTTACCTGTAAATTAATATCCTGTAGGCCTAGGCTTATATACATTGTATCGACTGTCATTACAGCTTGAATACGTCATGGCGTGGCTAACACGAGATCATGGAAATAGTTTTGATCATTTGCTAGATCTTCCGAGGCCTCAAGTATTTATTCACAGAATTTATTTCGGTTGTGAGGACGATTGTGACCGAATTTACTTTCTTTTTCAATTTTTTCCACGCATATTGTGACATTCAAGTCACGTTACTTCGGTGGCGAAGATACGATTTCTAATTCTGGGATCCTCTGAAACCATGTTTGAACGCTTTCGGAATACTGAAAGGGATGGTTATCTTGTGGGAAGAGAAATGTTACTTCTGGAAAACGTTTCGAGCGGAAGAGAGGAATAAGTTTCTCGAAATGAGAACAAGAACTTTCCTCATTAAATCGGTCTTAGATGAGATCTATAACGCCAGCGCCATCGTTTGACATCCACCCCAATACGAACGCGTATGCACCCCGACCTTTCTCATTAGGTACACGTATAGTTGCCCAGAGAAAAAATCTTCGCAAAGGAAAAACGGCTAGTTTTGTGATTGTTGTTCTGTTGTACTATACATTACAAATTATATTAGTTGGTACAGATTCCTGTTATTGAGTAAGATTTATTGAGTCAATTTGAATATTACACCCATAAGACGTCACACAAGTTTTAAGTGTTATATTAAATGTTACATCAGTTTTATGTGTTATAATAGTTTTAATTATGTTACAGAACATTGCCAAAACATGTTTCGAAGCGTATGATACAACCTAGACTCGCATGGCCTTTGAGTTTCACGTGCTCACTCGCATTCCTTTTGCATTCTTCTTCGTCTTTTCTTTCTGTGGAACAACTCTAGCTGTATCGTGTTGACGGCGATTTTCACGATAGGCAATGACGCGCCCATTTTAGTCACTGGAAACTGTTGTTTGGTCAGAGAAAATTAGCCTCTGTTTCTCAAATCGAAATCCATTCAATTGGTCGCAATAGCTAAACGGTCGACAGTTTATTATTTCCCAATGTTTAATTTCGCGGATCCCTTCTTCTCCTACTATTGTGGTCTCTCAACCGGTTGATGACAATTTGTGAGGACTCTGTGAAATTGGATACTACTCTTAATTCGTTAGCAGTCTCAAAGGAATTCTCTGAACTGGTTTGAACATGGGCTCTTCCGAGACAACACGAACATTATGATGAAATACAGAACCATTCACACACACACACACACACACACACACACACAAACACACACACACACACACACACACCACACACACACACACACAAACACACACACACACACATTGACGGAATCAGACAGATTACGACACATTTACAGCAGCAAGATTGGGAACTTCACTTCACTTGGGTGAAAGCCCACGTCGGAAACGAAGGCAGTGAAAAGGCGGACAGTCTGGCCAAACAAGCAGCAAGTAGCAGCGAAGAAGAAATCGCATTCAGCAAACACCACTGGGTGCGGTCAAAAGAGCTCTAATGAACAATAGTGTAGAGAAATGGGCAACAGAGTGGCAAACTACAACAAAAGGTGCTATTACAGAATAATTCTTTCCTAGTGTACAGCATAGATTAAAGTCAAACATCACCCTTACACTCAACATCACAGTTATAACCACAAGACACGGAAAAATCGGTGCTTATCTACAATGATTCAAAATAACGGAGGAGCCGACCTGCATCTGCAACAGAAACGCAAGACATTCGACCACATTTTGTACGAATGCGAAGTGCTAAACAGTGAAAGATAAGTGCTAGAAACAAATATTACTAGGGCAGGCGGAAAGTGGCCAACAAGTAAAGAGAACTAGTCATCAAATATTTAAAACATTTCCAGAAATTTTTAAATAGTTTAGACTTTGGCTCTCTAATCAAATAAAAGCATAATATAGACTAAAATAGTGTAGACAAAAGATGTGACATGCTACAACATGCATGTAGTATTGCGCCATGCAATGGAGCATACAGTAATTAATCATTAGAAATAAGAAAAAAAACACACACACATACATATTCACACTGAACATTGCGAATATGATGGCCAGAAGATGTTTAGGGACAGTTTGGCTCTTAAAGTTTCCTGACATTTATCTTATAGACGAGAGAAAAAAGAAAACCTAATAAACCATCGTCCCGGAAAATTTTCCCGACCGTGGATAGATCACGGGCCCGTTACATACGAGGCAGTGTCGTTACTCCGAGACCACAGTAGCGGACCATTAAAAATCCTAATATCAATAAAATTTGCGTATCATAATGTTACATAACCCCGGCCAGACGTTAAGAGAAGAAGAGTATTTCTAATTTAAATGGCAATTTATAACACTTATAACAATTATTTTTCTTTAAATCACATAATTACGGGGCAATTATGGACCTAGCATCGCAATAGTATATTATAAAATCTAGTTCTTCGTACGAGCTACACATCTCACATAATCATAAAGTTAGTTACCAATTAGCTCGTTTCGTTTAAATAATCCATTGTAAGCTAGGTGTGGGATCACTGGAAGATTATTTCATTATAATTACTATAATCTTGCTCACATCTGTTCTGGCAACCAAATGCAGCACAACCAGACTGATTGTAATATATTGATGTTGGTTTACACACAATAGTTATTTCTCTAAAACATGGCCGGCTCAATGTTACAATTTAATTTGGATCCCAGCTTACACGAAGGACTAAGAGAGCATGAGGTCTAATCATATCATATACAGACTCTAGTCTACACCGGTCCTGTTGAACCAAGCTCGCCTCTTGTTATGAGGTTCACGGTTTCAAGGAAGTAAGAGTGTAAAAGTCCTACGTATAGCTTCGTTTGTAAGGGAAATAAACCCCATGTCCTGGATTTACGACACGTAAAATAATTTCAAGCCTGAAATATGGGCTCGTGAACAATGTGTTGGCCCTTTCACTACAAATTTTGTTAGAGAGCGCCATTAATAAAGTGCTAACTTCACTTCGTACGTTAAAAAATCATGAAACAAAAACTATACATGTTGGCAACAAATAACAATATACTTAAAAATAAAATGATGTTGGTAATATAGAAAAGTGTTCGAGTTTTACAGTTTGTCGCTTATTTTTATAAAACTTTGCTCTGTCCTAGGATAACACTCACTGCCAGTCACAAACTCCGTAGCAGAAGAGGCGAATTGAAGCCGAAACAGGGATTGAACAACAAAGAATAGACAATTTTGTCTATTCTTTGTTGTTCAATATCTCTTGTTGTATCTCTTGTTGTTCAATCTCTGTTTCGGTTTCAATTCGTCTCTTCAGCTAGGGATTTGTCTATTATTTGTTGTTCAATCTTCGTTTCGGCTTCAATTCGCCTCTTTAGCTACGGAGTTTGCAACTGACAACATAATCAGTGCTACCCTAAGAGAGAATAGAGTTTGATAGATATAAGCAATTATGATACGCTCTACGAAAACATGCCTTTGCGGACTCTTGTCTTTGACTTTCGTCGGACTTTTGTCTTTGCAATTATCATATTTACAGTTTGTGTTTAAGAGGACATAGAGTGGAAAATCACTATCGACAAACTTTCATTGACTGTTATCAGAGTATTTTTGATATAAGGAACCCATGATTTTCGGTTACTTATTACATAGTAATGTATTGTTGATGCATCAGACATATGGTATGTCTGCATTGTGGAAGGTGGGTTCTGATAAATTGCATAGTAATGTATTGTTGATGTATCAGACATATGGTATGTCTGCATTGTGGAAGGTGGGTTCTGATAAATTACATAGTAATGTATTGTTGATGCATCAGACATATGGTATGTCTGCATTGTGGAAGGTGGGTTCTGATAGATTGCATAGTAATGTATTGTTGATGTATCAGACATATGGTATGTCTGCATTGTGGAAGGTGGGTTCTGATAAATTACATAGTAATGTATTGTTGATGCATCAGACATATGGTATGTCTGCATTGTGGAAGGTGGGTTCTGATAAATTGCATAGTAATGTATTGTTGATGCATCAGACATATGGTATGTCTGCATTGTGGATGGTGGGTTCTGATAAATTACATAGTAATGTATTGTTGATGCATCAGACATATGGTATTTCTGCATTGTGGAAGGTGGGTTCTGATAAATTACATAACAATGTCAATTATTTAACTGATATTGAAAATACCACAAACTGCAATATAAACAATACAAAAATCACTTGAATAATGAAACAAATCAAGGATAAGATTCATTTGGTAAACACTTTACTGTACACTGAGGGATATATAGGGTGTTTAAGAATAAGTATTACACACGTCTAGGGGTTGTAGAGGGGACTTAGTTGATAAAGTTTTGATAAGGACCTCATGTCCGGAAACGTATCATTTCGATGTAAAATAAGTTTGAAGATCGAAACACAATAGTCTGATATTGTGTGTCATGTGTTTCAGAATAAGTATTACAGACTTCTAGGGATTCTATTACACGTGTAGAGTCAGGGAAAGATCTTCTTGCTCTAATTCTGGCAGCAGCAATTATTGAGCATATATGGTTTTATGGGGCGTGTCGCAGGTACACTTTGTGCAACAATCAAGAGGATCGCCACGTAGAACCACACAGGATATCAGGCCATTGTATTTTACCTCGAAATTGTATGTTTCCGGACATGAGTTCGTTATAAAAACTTTATCTACTAATTACCTTCTACAACTCCTAGAAGTCTGTAATAGGCCTACTTATCCTGAGCCACCCTGTATAAATACTTTGAGAATATGAACAAATAGGGAAGATTTATGCATCGGAAAAGCTGTTTGTTTTGGCCTAGCTCTGAAATATGTAACCACCTCTACTTTAGTTCCGTCTTATGTTTACTTTTAGCGTTTGATGAAAAATACGGAATAAATTACACCTGATGAATATATAACGTAAATGGTTTGCCTAAAAAAGCTATTACGTACCCGTTGATCAGATCTTAGAAAGCTCTACTAAAACTTTCCAAACATTTAAATGTTTTACTGATCTGTCGTTCTGTTAAAAAATTATAATACTTTAGGAACATTATGTGAGAGTTCGAATAATGACACTGTCACTAGGATTTATATTGCACTTATTGTGTTTTCTCGTTATTTTATAAATAGATCGCAAAGTAAATAAGATTCTAGAAGCAGAGTACAAAGAGACAGGCGACCTACAGTGTAAGTATGTCCTTTCTATGATTGCAAGTAAACACTGGATGACAGATGCAATACATTTTAATGTTCTCCAGTGTACAGAGCACTGTGCATTGTACGTACAGTTTCTTAGTTTAAAAGGATCTGTAAATGTTTAATTTCTCTTTGAAATCTGTCAGAGGTCCTCTTGTCAGGGTCCACAGCATGATACATGTTTAACACATCAACATAGTATTCTGTAATGTCTCCGAAGAACATGGGTTCCTTATATTAAACACTTAGACAAGCAGTGAAAGGTTTTCATTGGAATTCTGTTCAACTCCATGTATTATTTAATATTTATTGTATGCAATGTCAGAAATAGAAAACAGAGTTCCGCATTAATGTGATATCGAATGAAACGGTCTCAAAGTAAAAGTCGATACAGATGCATACTTTAAATTACGTTAAACATGATTTGATTAATCTCAGTTCGTCCCGCTCGGGCACGGTTGCTCCCGTCTTGAGGAATTTATTAACCAGACTAATTTAATCACGCTTATTTCCTTATAGATGTTGGTGAAGGACACGTAAATAGTACATCGCCTCGAGGAGATATATAGCAGGAAACTAAGAAATTTTCTGGACGGTGAAGACTGATTAAATTTTACTCAGGGGCACTATGTATGCGTGAGGTTCTTTTACTAGCCGGGAAATCATTCAATTCGGGTCCCAGAACTTAAATTCCCTCCCGTAAGACTTATTCCTTCGATTTTCCATCCTAAATATCCATCGACCTCGATCAGGTTTGAACCCGCTACCCTTGGGACTTGAGGCAAGGAACATAACCACTAGATCACCGAGGCCGACTGTTAGATATGCTATACGAGATATATCCTGATTTAAGGGTTGAACAATTCAGCCAATTACACCAGATAGGTGTAATTTATAATTTGCAGGTTATACGATTTTTAAATAAGTTTATTTACAAGATTGGCATAAACGTTTCACATCTAGAGGTTGTGGTCTCGGAACATGAAAATACACGCAAGTTAATTTTTTTCTGAAAGAGCTTCTAAACATTATTCACGTGGCAGGATGTGTTGATTTTTTTAGGATCTTCATGTGTTATTATCTTTATTCTCCGTATTTAAAATGCAACATACCCTGCTTGACAAGAGAAAATTTACCTCAAATTTTTAAGTGTTTTTTCTATATATTCTTACAAATGTTGCTTAAACTTCAATTGTTGTGCATGGGAGATTATATATTCGGAAGTACTGTATATTCAAATTCGCAAGAGACAAGTAATTATTTTCTAGAATATAAACTTGATATTGATAATAATTAGCCCTACCTTACAAATCATTTGAAATATTTAAGAAATTTAAATTGGTAACAGTTGATTTGGATTGTAGCGCAGAGGACTACATTCTCTAACTGAAAACTATAGTAGACCCGGACAAAGTGTTGCCGTAGACTGTGATTATCGATCTGAGAAATAAATAAATAAATCATATATATATATATATATATATTATATATATATATATATATAGTCCACCACCGTGGAGTCGAGGTTGCGTGCTGCCTTGTCACGCAGCGGGCCTGGGTTCGTTCCCCGGTCGGGGCAGTTTTTCTGTATGAGGTTTTTATCGGGGTTTTTCCTCACATGTAAGACAAATGTCAGGAAAACTTTAAGGCCCAAACGGTCCCCGAAATCATATGGCCATCATCATCATCATCCTTCACCGGTGTGGAAAGCAACGGGAAGCAACCACACCTACAATTCCCTAGTAAAGCTGCAAGCTTAGCATGAAAATGCTGTGATTGCAGTGAAGGACCTGCATTCGGGCTGAATTACTATGGATATATATATATATATATATATACATAAATCTACATGTGTGTGTGTGACTGTGTATGTTGTTCCTGGTCACAGAAAGTACGAATAATGGTGAAGAAAGAAATTAGAAGTCTTAAAGGATGCGATATTAACATTATGGATAGGCCTATAGGAAATATGTATATAGGCCCTATATGTATTATGGATAGAGCAAGATTGTAAGCTTATGGGAAAACGATTCACAGTGAAGTGTAGCTTTACTATGAAAGCACTTTAAACATTTGACAATATTTAGTAGAATAGGGTATCACTCAATACAACTAAATTAAAATAAACTATAACAGAATTAACTCACCCTAACCTTTAAATATATGACTCAGTTGAGTTACTGATCTCGCATTATGTAATCTAAAATAAATAATATTGAAGATTATAGAAAAGAATCTCAGTAGGTTATAACCTTTGGCCGTTAACATGCACATGTAGACAGCTCTGATAGAATACCCCAGATGACAAAATAAACTCATTTGCATGTGGAAATTAGATCTTACTGAATTATTAAAGTCTATTGTTTAAAATTTATGAGATACTTGATCACGAAAGGTACTACATGCTGTGCATTAATAGGAAATTACATTTAATTGCCTCAATGAGAAGATGGATACAGATGTTCACTAGTGAACACGTTGGACATGTAGGCCTAACGCAAGTTAAGTACTCATTTTTCGTGGTTTAAACGATTCATATGATTTCATCAAGTAAGTTGTGTAATGATTTGCTGATAATTATGATTATTACACTTATTCTGAATGTCAGTGCTATGCAAACATTCACTCCACATCTTAACTTTCTGACCACGACACACGGATGTTCTTATTTGTTTCAGTTTCGAATGTGTCTGGAGTGTACTCACATGACATATTTGTACTGATTTCGGATTGTAGCGGAAATGGGTATACATGCATGTTACAACGGCCACATGTTAAAAACTGTTTTAATTATTATCGATTATCTTCCATTAACATTTTATGATGCCAACTGGCGTTTTCTTCTATCCCGACATCTACAGACTACTCCCTACACCATCAAGTAACGTGATTTTTGGATCAGATTATATTATTTGAGAAACGGATATCTATATTTCATAGTTAACTAGTGGATAATTCTGTGTTACTGGATGTTTTTTGAACAAATGTGGGCCGCTCACACTATGCACAAATTATTATCAACTTTTTACGTACCACAGACACGAAACCTTGTTTTTTCAGACACGAGTGCCCTTTTGAAATATAATTTTGCCGTTCTGCAAAAATTCTCAACATTTCGATCAACCACGTTGTGCTTTCAATCATATTTTACATTCCTGCAGAATCAAATGAAAATAGATCTTATTAGTTCACTTAATTAACTTGTGTTATTTTTGTTATGAAATGCATCACGAAAAACACGTACATACCTTGAAGATATTTTAATTTGTTCGAATTAATGTTAATAATCTTGTTGCTGCGATTGTCGCGACTGGGATCCCAGGTTAGATTCATGGCGATTTTGGAGAGTATTGGTGGTGAACCATACAGGGATTTTTTTCTAGGAATTGTCCCGTTTCCCGAATTTCACGCCACCAACACTTTACACTTATTTTCAGTTCCCTATCAAATCATTTGATCTTCATTTCTTCACTCATTCACTTCATATAGGGGCCTATCACCCTTCACCTCATCTCATTTAGGAAAAATAGTCTGGCCTGGCAAACCATAGGTGTTCAAAATTTGTGATTGTGGTGATCCAGTGGGACACATTTGTATACTCCCTCATAATTCGGAGCCTACTTGACAACTTAGGGTAGAATCGGGCCAAAGGGAAGATTGCAGCTCCTCCTCGAGGCCCTGGGTCCAGCCCATAAAATGGCGATATGAGTCATATATGAATGCCTGATGTTTCGAAACCAAGAACAGGTTTTATTTCCATACATTTATAACAAAAATAACGATGGGTACTATGAAACAATGAACCTACACAAAGTTGCAATGTTACGGGCATTGATAATTCGAACCCATACATTGTTTTAATCTAATCTAATCCATTGCCACCATGACGAATAGCATTTCCACAAAATGGTACACTTTCGCCGAATATCGCTCAGAGCCAGTGTTGTAGAACATTTTGGAATACATACGACTTCTTTATTCCCATCGTTAAATCAGTTCGTTATAACTAGAACGATTTTACTGTATTCGATTACTGAAGGTTTTCCATTAAGCAAATAAAATTTTACTTACCCATTGAGTTGTGCCTAGATGTTCCGAATAATGTGTATGCCAGCACAGGGAAGAACGCCATATAAATTCCAACTATTGGATCCATTGTAGAGAGAAGAGCATACGCCATTCCTTTTAAGGATAGAGGGGAAAATTACACACAGAAAAATAAATCAAATCTGTATAAAAAAGATTTATCCTGGACTAAACATTGTACTGAATGAGGTCTCACGTATCTTACTTGGAGAGCTTTTTCTCACTATGCCTTCTAATGTGTTCTTGACTTACCTTGTGGGATGTGCATCACAGCTACGGTGAAGCCAGCCACCATATCGCTTATTAAATCTGAACGCCATGAATACTCCGGCAGCCATCGGAGAATGGGAACTCGGTCCTTGAGGAATGACACAGGTTTGCAATCTCCAAAGCTGCTTCTCGCCCAACTTTTAACTGAAATACAATACATTAGATAATTCTAGCATAGTTTAAATAACGAGTTAATGATCCGGGAATAATTCGAAGGCGCTATCAAAAATGAATTAGTGTTTGAGGTTTTAGAGAATATGGAAAACAATTGAGGGTGTTCTATTGTGTTTTTATGCCTCTGGCATTTCGATATTTAATTTAAAGATTGTATTGCAGACGATTATTACAGTAATTAAAAAAATAACAAGAAATTAACGAATTAGAGGAAAGTGACCAAATATGGAATAGTATCCCTGAAATGGAATACCTCAATTTTTCGAGAACAAGCGGTTCAGGGTGCAATACAGACCCGTCTTCTATCCCATTCACTCACATTAGGCTCACACACGTTCAATTTCATCAATCGGGTGGAAGGAATTGCTGTGATGTGAGTGTTTTGTTTTTTCTCTGCTCGGAAATTTTTAAGGTAAGTAAACATTATGTTTTTCTCATTAATCAATTGGTAATAATATAGTCCACATATGTTTAAGTAGTTGTATGCATGGTATTATATTATTACATCTTGCTCTTTATGTTTTGTTATTTGAAAACAATGACAACACGATTTTTCAGTTATGAAATTCCAAATATGGAGCATCACTAGGGGTCCAAAACAGGAATATCCCATATTTGGATTCCAATACGTAGTTGGTAAAATTCCTTTTTCATTAATGTGTTAATATTTATTTTTCAGAATGTCATCGACGGCCTAGAAAATTATACGAAAGTACTAGGATAAAAACAAGATGTCTGAAGCCTTATAAATGGTTCGAGATAATAAAATGAGTCATATGAAAGTAACGAAGCATTTTGAAGTGCCTAGAAATTACTGTTTCATTTTTATCACAAAACTGAACTTTCTCCAAATGAAGCAGCAGCTACAACATTAGGAAGGAAAACTGTGTTGGGTGCACAACTTGAAGATCTATTTGTGGAATACATTTTGAGGATGGAACATCCTTGAATAAATTTGAAACAGAAGCAGAATGTACATTTTTTTCGTTGATCTTCAACCTCCATTCCTAATCGTAATAGTCTGGGCCTTGTAGCTCTATCCGACATAATCCTTATACCAGTAAAAAGGTCTAAACCCTGTAACAGGGGGAGCTAATGTGGCGGCAATTATAATTTCTTCGCCTTATAAAAGGAATCCCACAGAACACTAAAAGAGCAGAAATGAAAATAATTTAAAAAACAGTACAAGAATAAAAGTGAAATCAAAATGAATGGAAATCTACAAAAGAAGAACAAGGAAATTAGTGATAATGACAAAGTTAAGCTTGATACAGAGAGTGAATCTGATATTCCAATAGGCAATCTTCTGATTTCTGCATACCCAGAAAGTATGTTCTGTAAACTTTTCTCTGGAGACACTCAAGGAGAAATGTAGGTTAAGTTTCTAATATGTGGGCTTTGGATACAACATGACCATGCTCGTTCAGAGTTTGAAAACTGGATTTGTGATTTTTATAAGTAGAATTATAAAGCAGTCATAAGCCCAATATCTACGTATGCTCCTTAGACAGGAGCGGATACTTCTAGAACGAAACAGATTCTAGCGACAAATCAAATTTAAAATTTTAAGAATAATTGTGTATAAAACTAGAAGAGATAAGGTAAGAAGCGAAAAGATTAGAAATTAGTTAAACATCCAAGCAATTCGTGATTGGATGAACAGGAGAAGAATAGAATGGAACCAACAATCAATTTTCATGGTACCGAACATGATTGTACGTGTGACAAGGGACAATTTACCTACAGAAGGGAAGAGATTGCCTCGAAGAGCGACAAGTAGATGCATGGACTCACAATTTCTGGAAGGAACAGGCTATGGGCCTCATAACGAGATGAAGAAGACAAATAGAACCTGTTTTTACTCTTTCATATAATTTATTATCGAAGTTTTTTTAATCTCTTAGAAAATTAAAAGTATTTTTAAGAAAATTTTTCGTTACCTATTTCATGTATGGCTCCTTTTATCATTGAGCGATTCCATGAAAATGTCATACCAAGGTGAAATTTTGAAATTGACGCAGGAATAATTTTGTTGGGTAATATATATCTTTAAAGATACATTTTTCTGATTCTATTAGATAATGTTTCAAATGAGTATTACTTTAATCTAATATTAGTGGGAAAATTTGTCATATTCCAAACCTGTAAAAACACGCAAATTTTTACCAATTTGTTGTTTAATGATTTGGTCGAATTAATTCATTTTATTTCACAAAATCTTTTGTTAAACCATACTAGGTCGTCAGTACCCGTAAATATAATAATATCAATTGCATTATAATGTTCTACATACCTTAAATGTGTCCTATAATTGTTAACTATAAGCCATGGTCAGTCAGTCACGGAAAACGTATAAAATTTACTGTGAACAACGTAATAATTGATAGGTAAAATTTTCTCTTGGATTCTACATTATTGGTACACAACTATCAAAAACGTATTGATGACATTGTCTTGCAAAGTCATTGTGTTTTCCGCTAGAGTTCTGTGACTGACTGACTTTTACCCTCTCATATATTATTCTAATACGCATGGCGCAGTCAGTTGCTTGCTGCACTCCGTCGAGGATTAACATAAACATGGTTTAGGAAATCTGGTAGACTGTTCTGTTCAGCTGTTCCATAAAATAATTACTGACCATTTTTCTGTATCAATTTGAGCTAAGAGGCAGTGAGCGGAAGCATTTAAATATATCCAGGAAAAGATTGCAGTAAACCAAGTATCCATATTTTTTCATTTCTCAGAAAATTATACCTACAAAGAACAGAATGAGATCCAGGCAGTTCATTGGAAAAATTAGCTTATCTCAATATTAACTGCTGTTGTCTAGTTTGCAGCCGGAAAAGGCACGAGGGTCTCTTCAGGGCGTGTTTTATATTAAGCTTCTTTCAGGGTTCTACCTGTGTGAAGGATAAGGAATTCGATGAACAGTAACAATGAGTTGCGTAATTAATTAAAACGGGTTTATTCTGTTAACCTCTTATGAACAACACAATACGCAATGAATTAATATCTTTTAGTAGACTATTTGAGCAAATCTAGACTTCCCTAGCATATTTGCGTACGATAGATTGATTCACACTTTTAGGTAATAATATAGGAGCAACAGACTCCTCTGAATACTAGTAACATGATGAACTAGCCCACTCTGTTTTCGTAAGTGAACTACTGGCTTCTCTCTGTTTGTACTCGTATGGGAATTACAGGCCACACTCTATGTGTGCGTGTCTGTGTGAGCGAGCTACTAGCCACACTGTGTTAACAATATAATTTCCTGGCCTTTTATATTCATTTCCCAAGGAAGTTTTAAAATTGGCTGAAGTATTCCTTTTAACAAAATGTATTGTTTTGCAAATTCGAACATATTCAACACGTCAATCAAATTTACACTTTTATAATAAACATTAGTTTCGCTTCGCTAGGTACATGTACCTGCCAACCCTTGAGTTACCATTAACCACTGTATAACAAAAGCTTATTTTGTGAACCCAAATAATAACCAAATAAATTCTAGGAATTACTAATGTTAAGTATTCCTTTTAACAAAATGTATTGTTTTGAAAATTTGACCGTATTCAATACGTCAATCAAATTTACACTTTTAAAATTAACATTAGTTTCGCTTCGCTAGGTACATTTACCTGCCAACCCTTGAGTTACCGTTAACCTCTGTATAACAAAAGCTTATTGTGTGGTCCCAAATAATAACCAAATTAAATATAGGAATTACTAATGCTACAAATTTAGGTGGAAGGTGACAAAGAAGTTCAGAAAAAAAACCTTTGCTTTATTGTCAGGTTACTTGACACAGGTATGCTATATATATATATCTATATATATATATATATATATATATATACAGGGTGTTTCATAAAGGATGGCGCAAACTTAAATGGTTGAAAGTACACGATAATATAAGCTACAATGTCCCAATTAACATGGGTCCGCAAACCAGCCGTTTTTGAGATATTTACGAATGTATGGTTACAAGCCGCCACTGACTTCATTGTAAACATCGTCCTAATTAGTAGAAATTTATTTGAATTTAGACTTTGCTATTAATTTTTCATCTCATTTAGTTCACATTTCACAATTCACTTCACTTATGGGTTACCTGTTAAAGGTGATGTTAAAGTGTCTTCCTTGCATCTGGATGCAATACTGAGCTCGTCTCTGCAATGAATGTCGAATTCTTTCGAAAACCCCTGGATCATTTCTGAATTTTTGACAAGCATGTACAACTCTCTCCTCCAGATCTTCAATCGTGTTAACGGGTGTGCTGTACACTTCGCTTTTGAGGTGACCCCAGACATAAAAATCCAAAGGATATAGATCAGGTGATCTTGGAGGCCAATGTACAAATCCGCTTCGATCTATCCATCTTCGGCCGTATCTGCGCGTTAGATGCCGTCTCACAGCAGCAGCAAAATGTGCCGGAGCTCCATCATGCATGTACCACAAACTCCGACGTTGCTGAAGGGAAACATCCTCAAGCAATCCTGGAAGATGACGCCGCAGAAACCTAAGGTACCTACGTCTATTAAATGTTCGTGGAAGAATGTGTGGTCCAATGAGATGATCACCTAGTACCCGTAACCACACATGCAGTGAAAAACGTTGCTGGTGTGGTGACTCATGAACAGAATGTGGGTTTATTTCACACCAAAAAATGTGTATTATGTTAATTAAAAACACCATAGCGTGTGAATCGGACCAAAACTAGCGCTGCTGCCTTGCAATACGATACTGGACTATCAAAGGCTAGAGTAAGAAAACCTTGAACAAAATTACCCGTCCCCCAGGTTGGGGTTCATGCATGTGGCAGCTCCTCGTTCATCATAAAAAAAAGCTAAAATACCAAAACATCATGCCCAGGAAAAACACCCTAGCACGATTTGGATATTTTAAGAAGATCAGTTGGAAAATCTAGAATGGATAGAATACGAAATAAAGAAATAAGGGAAATTATGGGTATACAAGAGAAGCCGGACATCGTAGACATTATAGAAAAGAAAAGATTACAGTGGTATGGCCATGCCAAAAGAATGCCACAGCAAAGATTACCTAAAATTGTTATGGATTGGATCCCAATTGAAAGGAGGAAGACTGAAGAAAACCTGGATAGAAGGGGTATAAGTGGCTATGAATATCAGAGGATTGGAGGAAGATCAATGGATGGACAGAGAGGAATGGCGTTTGGTTTCCGGAAAACGGCGGCAGCTGCCATGATACCGGATG
This sequence comes from Diploptera punctata, assembly GCA_030220185.1. NCBI lineage: Eukaryota > Metazoa > Arthropoda > Insecta > Blattodea > Blaberidae > Diploptera > Diploptera punctata. The sequence continues at coordinate 49,529 of JASPKZ010009184.1, forward strand.
ATGATGATGATTATTATTATTATTATTATTATTATTATTATTATTATTATTATTATTATTATATTATTATCACCATCATTATTATGTGGGAACATTGTTTAATTTAATTTAAAAACAATAAGTAAGCAGGTAAGTAAACGCCAAACATTTGTGCTTCGCTAAAAATTTTACAAGACATAATATAAAACACATTTAAAAATAATATTGCAATTGTCAAACATAATAATAATAATAATATAAAATAATAATAATAATATAATAATAATAATAATAATAATAATAATAATAATAATAATAATAATAATATAATAATAATAATATTAATAATATAATTATTATTATTATATTGTTATTATTATATTATAATTGTTATTATTATTATTATTATTATAATAATTGTTATTATTATTATTATAATAATAATTATTATTATAATAATTATTATTATAATAATTATTATTATAATTATATTATAATTATTATTATTATTATTCGGACTTAATATAAGTAACATTTAAAAAAATAAAATTATTTATGCTCATAATACGTAATGTTTTTTATTTAACAGTTTTCGTTCCAAATTGTCGCTTTCATTTTTTCTTTCTTCAAATATTGTTAGTTTCTGTTAACCTCTCCATTTCTTTCAAAATTGAAGTTTCAAGTTTTCAAGACGTTGTGTGAAAAAATTATGTGTTTTGATATTTCAGGTTTTCATTATTTTAATGTGTTAATCCCACATGAAAATAAAATATTTTATATTGAAATTTAACATAATAGTATATTAATTTTACCAATGATTCTAAACTCCGCTAAGATTTAATATTTTTAAGCATTTTATTATGAAATATGAAAAAAATATTGCGATTTTATTTGACTCTACAGATCATAAAATGTAAAGATACTTTGTCTCAGTGCACACTGAATAATAGTTTAAAACATGAAATTTCATATAAATCCTCGCTCTACTGATAGATAACTATTAAGAATGTGCATACATTCTGGAAAACATATTGTCTACTCCATGTTAGTATTTTTATTTTAAGGGTTCAATCTAGGAATAAAAAATATTAAATCTTGCATCAGGTAAATCGTAATCAGTTACTATATATATATGATATGAAAAGATAATGAATGCCTGAGTCGGGATTTCTTTAGAGAGCCGGGATAGTTTAGAGACTCGGGTTAAAATCCCGACTCAAGCATTCATCTTTCTTGTCATATCATATTTGTCTTCATTGCCAAATGACAAAAATATAGTTATAACGCACACACACACACACACACACACACACACACACACACACACACACACACACCACACACACACACACACACACACACACACACACGCACACACATATGTAAAAAAGGATGGCGCAAAAATACAAGTTTGAAAGTACACGATAATAGAAGCAACAATGTCCCAGTAAACATGGGTCAGCAAACGAGCTGTTTGCGAGATAATTACGAATGTATGGTTAAAAACCGCCACTGACGTCATTGTATGTAACATCGTACGGTTTACTTATTGCGCACTTGAAGCCGTCCGTCCTATGTTCTTTGTTTACAAAATTGAACATTCCCGAGAGGTGGAGTTGTAATCAAACCATAAACTCAGAACGTATAGGACGGATACAGTACACAGTCTCAAAAGGTATCAGTCTCGACTGAGGAGTGCCACTTGTGTTGTGTTGTAGCTACAATGGAAACTTACAAGAACGAAGAGTATGCGGATATGCATTTCATGTACGGTAGGGCTAATGGCAATGCACGGGAGGCTGCACGCTTATAACAAGAAACATATCCAGATCGAAGACATCCCGAATGTCGTACATTTACAAGGATCCATCAGCGCCTGAGAGAAAATGGAGGTTTAGCACATGGCAGAGCAGTAGGTGGGCCTGCTCGCATTACGCCTGAGGTTGAGGATATGGTGTTGGAAACAGTACAGCTCTCTCCTGGAACCTCGACAAGAAGAATTGCTACACAAGTGCCTGTACTATGCCACAGTAGTGTACGGAGAATTGTACAGCACAATTTACTGTACCCTTACCACCTCAAACGACTTCAATGTCTCAATGAAGCAGACTTTGTTCCTAGAGTGATGTTTTATCAGTGGATGCAACAATAGACTGTAGCCAACCCTCGTTTCGCATGTAACAATTTATTTACAGACGACGCAGGATTCATTCGCGATGGTGTTTTTAATTATCATAATACACGTTTTTGGTGTGAAATAAACCCACATGCTGTTCATAAGTCACAAAATCAGCACTGTTTCTCACTGAATGTGTGGTTAGGGGTACTAGGTGATCATCTCATTGGACCACACATTCTTCCACGAAAACTTAATAAACTGAGGTACCTTAGGTTTCCGCGGCGTGATCTTCCAGGATTGCTTGAGGATGTTTCCCTTCAGCAACGTCAGAGTTTGTGATACATGCATGGTGGAGCTCCGGCACATTTTGCTGCTGCTGCTGCTGTGAGACGGCATCTAACGCGCAGATACGGCCAAAGATGGATAGGTCGAGGCGGATTTGTACATTGGCCTCCAAGATCACCTGTTCTAAATCTTTTGGATTTTTGTGTCTGGGGTCACCTCAAAAGCGATGTGCACAGCACACCCGTTAACACGGTTGAAGAACTGGAGCAGAGAGTTGTCAAGAATTCAGAAATGATCCAGGGGTTTTCGAAAGAATTCGACATTCATTACAGAGACGAGCACAGTATTGCATCCAGATGCAAGGAAGACACTTCGAACATCTCCTTTAACAGGTAACCCATAAGTGAAGTGAATTGTGAAATGTGAACTAAATGAGATGAAAAATTAATAGCAAAGTCTAAATTCAAATTCATTTGTACTAACTAGGGCGGTGTTTACAATGAAGTCATTGGCGGCTTGTAACCATACATTCGTTAATATCTCGCAAAAGGCTCGTTTGCGGACCCATGTTTACTGGGACATTGATGCTTCTATTATCGTGTACTTTCAACCATGTAAATTTGCGCCATCCTTTTTGATACACCTTGTATATATATCTAATTTTTTATCATGAGAAGCAGCGGGACATCAGTCGCCCTGCCATTCATGGCTTCTACAAGAACTAAACATTTAAAGAGAATATATTTATTTTATAGCAGTAACGCTTCTTTAATTCCATGTTATAATTAAATATTGAAATTTAGCAATGAAGGAGAAATCTGTCATGCAAAGAAAAATATATTACTGAACCTGGATTTGAATTATATATAAGGATTAGAGAATATATGTATAAAGAAGAGAATTATACAGTGTGGCCAAAAATTTGGTTCACAAATGGAAGTTTCCTCAATAAAAAGAATATGCTATTTTAGGTATATTTTTTTGATTCTGGAAACAATGGTAACAATGAAACAATAAAATAAAAAGGAAATAATTATTACAACAATGAATAATAATAATAATAATAATAATAATAATAATAATAATAATAATGGATTATTGTTTGTGTTTCTGACAGATGTACTATATCACAAAGCAACTCTCAAAGAAAGACAGTTTACAACATTAGATAAAACATTGAAGTCAATCATGCTTACTCCAGAACAAAGAGTTCAGTTAGTATTGCTTTGTCGTGATAACCATCGAACTTTGAGAGAGGCTGCAGATGAGTTTCATTGCCGGTATCCTGAAATACCAAAACAGTCATTTTATACTGTGAGTAAATGTTTAAATAAATTTAAGAGAATCTTTTCTGTGCTGGATGCAAAGCGAAGTGGCATACCAAAGAGGTTACTGATGATGGAAACGCAATTAACGTACTTGCAAAGTTTATTGCAAGCCCTAAAATATCAATAAGTTATGTGTCGAGGCAGAGTGGAGTGAGCAAGGAATCTGTTTGGCGAATTTTATAAGCATCACATATTCGTCGATATAAGATGATCCATGTTCACACAATACATGACAATGATCCTCTACACAGACGTCATTTCTGCAATTGGATCATCAATCAAATTGACAATGGCAATGATTTCATTAAACGAGTTATTTTCAGTGATGAGTGTTTATTTTATTTGGACGGTCATGCCCATACTCAAAATACTCAGTATTGGTCTAGGCAAAATCCAGTATGAATACATGATATGAATGTTCCAGGTGCCCCCAGAGTAATGGTATGGTGTGATCTTGTTGGTGATACGGTTGTGGGCCCACATTTCTTTGAAGGCAATGTGAATTAACTGTCTTACAGTAAAGTGCTGGACTTTACTCTACTAGATATTTTAGATGACCTGCTGTTGAACAGACGGCAACAATAGTGATTTCAACAAGATCCTCACTATACTGTAATTGTTCGAAACAATTTGAATGGGAAATTTCGATATCAGTGGATTGGACGGGGTGGCCCAAGGCCTTGGCCTGCAAGGTCACCTGATTTTACGCCCTTAGACTTCTTTCTTTGGGGATATGTAACACAACATGTGTTCCAGACTCAGCCCGCATCACTGGAGGACTTGAAAGACCGAATCGATAATGTCATTCGGAATATTTCACCAGATACACTTTCAAATGTGAGTGCTGAATTCCGTGATCGAGTGAGACATTGTCTCCAGGTGGATGGACGTCACTTTGAACATCTGCGTTAGCTCTAAAATGAAACTCATGAACACGACAATTGTGTGGCGTGGTTAGTTTTAACATTTTAACATCAGCCAAACTTCTAGCATTTATCAACCGACTTTTGGGCCACACGGTATATAGGGAAGAAACATTAATAATTGTGCTGGGATGCCTGAGTGGCGCAGTCGCTAGCGCAATAACGTATGAAGTTAAAGGCCTCGGGTTCAAATCCCTGTTTAGGCATTTACTTTTCTTTCCATTTCATATATATATAAATAACAAAAATTTATTCAATACATTAAGGCGTTTAAAATGCAACACTTTAAGGAATTTTAAGTTTAAACGATTAGTTTTATAGTTGATATAACATTTTTTTGGAGGGGTAGGTTCAACCTGCAAGATTCAAATTTTGGCTTTCAATTTTTATATTAATTGCAACGACTATTTAACTCATCCCCCAAATGGGAGTCTATGACCAGTCACGTTTCAATGAATTTTGTTTTACAACCAATCACAGTCGTGTTTCACCTGGATATTTATCAACTTTAGTTTATCATATTAAAGAAACCTCTTCCTTCTTAATATTCTGAACAGGTCAGAGCATTATTTTGCTGTGAATGACTCTCTAAGAAATACATTGAATATAGCAATTTATATTAATTAAATAAAAATAAAACGTAGTTTTATTTGATTTTCATATTTATTATATAATTCAGTGACAGCTGTTTCGGTACACTGTACCTTCTTCAGACATGTTAACAAATTATTAGCAATTTATCTATTAAGCTATAAGAATTCTAGAATGCATGTGGCTCCCAGATTATATATATAGTGCACGAATGTAACCAGGTACCGCTTGCGGGATATAATAGAAAAAATTGTAGCAATTGATTATACCACAATAAAAAGAAACCAGCGTTTTCATTTTCTTAAACGAATTATTTCCCAGAAAAATAATTGACATATTTACATCATAGGACTCCAGAAATTAATTAATAACCTATAATGTTGGTTATAATAATTAGGAAAAGTATTTTGAGGTACTGCACCTTTTAAAAAATATATCTGTTTTCATACCATTAGTTCAATATATGTATTTGGGAGGGGGGGGTGAAATGAAGCGAAATGAACACAATTTGTTGCATCTTTCTGCACCTTTTATGATATGACTGCATATCGCCTCCTTTTCTCTCCTTTTTTATGCTTCAGCACATTTCCTCCATTGTTCTCTGTGTTTTTAAGAGATAATTTTTTTTCTTTTTTTGAATAGCTTTTTACAATCTCGTTTAAACAGAAGTCAACAATAGTAAATATCAAAATTACATTTATGTAATTTATACCCCAGAGACAATGGCCAATCTGCAGCTGTGAAGTTAACAGTGGTAAATAATAAATATTAAAATATAATTTATATCCCAGCAACAATTTTCAATTTGTAGATGTGAAGTCAATTTTAAATTTCAAAGTGTTTCTGCAACAGTTTAAACTAAGTTCGTTTTGAACTGGCAATAATTTAAGAGTTTTCTATCTATAGACTCCGTTGTTGGCTGTGTTTTACTAGTCTTGAACCACAACGTATTTTTTATTAATATTATAACTGGGTTTTCACAATAGCATAGCAAAAGTTAAGAAGGATAAGTTGTACGCACTTGCAGAAAAATTCAAAACACAATTTATTTAAACTGATGGCATCATTCTTCGATGTTCCATCTGCTAAGTAAATATTGCAATCGATGAAAAGCATCAAAGAAACAGAATAAACCAGGACATCCAGTATAGCAAACATGTGAAGAAAGACGATCTTCGCAAGTCGAAACCTAAGAAAACTACCGTGATACACGCTTTCGCTTCAGGACCTGAAAAGCTGCGGTCATTGACTGAGTTCAGTTCGGATCTTACCATGGCATAAATCCAGTCAGTAATTCCACTCCACAAGGTAAACAATCCTGCATTAAAATCATTCCTTGAGAAGTATATGCAAAGGTCAATACCGGATGAGAGTACTCTGAGAAAATATTGCTTACAGCCAATTTATGAGAACTTCTTCGAAAAACAAGAGAAACTGTCGGCAAACATGAAGTTGGATTCATTTTAGTTCAAAATACTGATGAGCTGCAAAGATATATTTTGAATGTGTTGGTGCTTCCATTATCTGGTGAGTGGGTGAAACCTATGTTTTTAAGATGTATGAACTCGAGAAGACAAATGCCTGCACAATAATGCTATCATTCAATGATTAATGCATGAAGCTGTGGCCAGGAGGCAAAACAGTACGAGAAAGTTAGACTTGTGGTGACTGATCAAGCACGCTGTATGCTTTCGGCTTTACAGCAGCCATCAAACAGGCCCAACAGTTACTCAACATGGAAGACTTAGGGTCGTATCTACGAACGCATTAGACCGTAAAAGTCGTTCTCTGCTGAGAAAGTTGCATCCAAAGACGTTTTTGCGTACTCACAACTATGTTCATGCGATAATAATTGTCGAAATTCCTAAGCTATCTGGCGAGGTGACTTTGCAGAGAACGAATCGTGAGCAACCCGATGGGAACCGATGCATTTTGAAACTTTGCTACTTATCTTGCTGCTTTTATGCAAGATGTCGGACCTTGAAGACTTCGATCATGTTTTCGGTATACGCGGAGAAGAGGAATTTGATACAGTCTACCAAAGAATTGAACTGGAAGAACAGGAGAATCTGCGTAATATCGCGCGATGCAGACGTCGTCGTATACGGTTTTATTTGCGGGACGCAAGCGTAAATGCGTTCCTCTAGCAGACGAAAATAACGGAAGTGGTTATATCGCTGAGAATTCTGGGTAATTTCTTGCCAATATTACGAAAAAACTACTTTCATGCATGACCAGTCAGCGACTCGCTAATTCGAACTTTGCACGTGCTCGCGGAAAACTCAACTCACCAGAGACTAATGTATTTGCATGCGGCCCTTAGAGTTGGAACTTTTCGTAGTGCATGACTACACGTATTTGCCTGATGTGATTCAGAGTTTGGAAGAAGAAGGTATGGGGAAGGAAGAACAGTGGAAGGAGTTGATGAGTGTTAGGGGCAAACTTGATGGATTTGCCAAAGTCAAATTCGAATTAAATTTTAAGAACAATCCGAATTTGGAAACCTTTGCAACTTTAACTAACTCCCTTACAAGATATGCTCCACTGGTATCTGTAGATGTCGAACGGAGTTTCTCTACATACAAGGATCTCCTGAGCTCAAAGCGCCAGCGACTTATTGTCAAAACATATAAATGTTGTGTGTAATCCAATATAATAATAAGTTGAGCCAGTAAATGGTTATATCTGCCTCCTAAATATATTTACTTATTATATTTACTATAGTGTTGGATAAAGAACTATGAATCACCTATTACGGACTCTATAAATAAGAGAAATGTGGTGCAAAATTATATGCATATTCTAGAAGTTGATTTTATATAACTGGTTTAAACCTTGATACAGTTGTTCCAGCAGCACCTTTTTCTGCACCTTTTTGTATGTATTTTCAGAACCTTTCTTCCCCCTTTTAACGACCAAAATTTGCAACTTAAAATCATTTCCCTAGTTATAATGTAGTTTGATGTGTTTCATTTTTTCTCCACTAGGTGCATTCTTACAATATTGCAATCCTATTTGGCAATAAATAATATGATCTGGTTGCAATGGATGAACAAATGAAACATAACAAACGTTTCTCATTTTGTTTTCAAACATCGCGCCGTTAATATATAAATAATTTAAAATAACTATTTTTAAATAATGATTTGTGAATAAACAGCTTAATTGTATTCGGTAAATAGTCCTAGCAAATGCTACTCTTTATTTCCAAATTCTCTAAATAAATTGGAAATCACTCGTGGTTTTACTTTTGAATAATCTTATCTAGAAACAAAATTAAAAAAAAACTAATTTGGGATCTAACACGTAACTTTTCCTTCGTAGAGCTAATGCAATAGTAACCGAGACGCTACATTATGCGTCAAAAGGTCATCTTTCCTAATCTAACAGTAGACACGGGTAAATATCTCTTGCGAACAGCGCTCTAAAACTTTGATCGAGATTGACCTAATTCTTTCTTTATGGTACTACGAGTACATCAAATTTATGAGAATGTGTTGCAATTTGTGCAGAAAATAGCAAGTTCCCTCTTGAGTTTAAATCATCATACGGTCTGCAATTTTCGTTATGTAAGCTTTTTTTCATCAAATTTTATTAAAATTGAGCAATTACATTTTGACCTTACTTCCTATCATACGATAATGTCAGTATTAACTAACATTAAATTGTTAGTCTTCATGCAGAACGAGAGATTCAAACACATTAGAGAACAGTCCATTTACGAGAATGTCCCGCCATTGGCTGAATGTGAGCAGTATATGTATTGCAAATTTGTATTCAAACGTCATGTATTTTATTACTTCAAATTTATAAGTTTCTGGAAGTCTATAGTTCTTTATTCTGTATCTTTATTCTCTTTGTCTCCCCTCTTCTTTAGATATTCAAGCCAATGTCTATTGCAAGGTAATCATGTATCAAATCCATTGACAAGATAGCTCAAATAAGAAAATTGCAAGAATGCGGTATAACTGGCTCACTAATAACAATTAGCTTGTGTAGTCGCTAAATCACATTGACACTTTTTAAAAATTTAATAGAGCTGCTTTGATTAATTACTCATTTGTTTTCAGAAGACCTGTTTGACTCATTCCAGTTAAATTGATAACATAGGCTGGAATCGAACTCGAGACTGATGGGATTCTGCTAGAAAAAAAATATATATTTGTTTTTTTTGTAGTCCCACGACAGGTCTCGGGAGGCCTTTTGGGGTAGTAGGAGGTTAAGGCTCCCACTTTTTCTAGACAATCGGCACTTGATATCAGCCGGGTTGTCAGTCCTGCGTGACGGCCGCCTTTACCCTCAGAACAAGCGTCTGATACTCATTTCCGTTAGAGGCTGAGTCGACCCCAGGGCCATAGTGCCACCAGAAGGTTTGGGCCAGTTTAAAAATCCTGACCCCAACGGGACTTGAACCCTCGACCTTCCGGCTTATAGCGCAGTGCCTTAACCACTACGCTACGGCGTGCCCCCATATATATATATATTCAAAGCCAGAGACTGTTGGAAATCATGCATTGTTCCCACGTTTATTCGGAAGAGAATTGGAACGATTCCTACCTCCTGAAACAACATGTACACTGAACGGCCGGAGCAAGTATAATGCAAATTTAAAAATACTGTCTCATAACTGACTTTTTAAAGAAAAAATTTACTTGGAATGTGTTCAGAGAAGAAATTAAACTACTCTTCAAAGTAGAGACCATCGTATTATATGGTCTCGAGCCATCTTTTTAGAGAGGTTTATTATCTCGCGACGGTACCAGTCTCTGGTTTTTTTGGATACGAAGAATTCGTTGAGGCTCATTACCACAGCTTCAATGTTCTAGAAATTTTTTCCATGCAAGAAATATCCTGTGGATCGAAACAGAAGATAACCTGAAGGCGTAAGATCAGGACTGTAAACTGGGTCTGATAGTAGTTCGATTCTTCCCAGTTCCTGAATTGTCATGGTTTTTCTTGCAGTATTGGGTCATGAATTTTCTTCCTGCAAGATAATTCTTTTGGTTTTCTCTGTCCCAAAATTTCTTGAACTCGTTCCAGTTATTGAGAATAAAGATCTGAATTGACTGCACACTCATTTGGAATAAACTCCCAGTGGATCTTACGTTCAAAATTCCACTAGACACACAACTTATCTTTGGGGCTGAACCGATTTCTTTCAACGGTGGCTTTGGCAGGATGAAATGGACCATACCGTACCACTCTTTCGAGGCGTCAGGGTTGCGGTAATAGAGCCATATTTCATCACATATGGCGATATCCTGATAAATCTCTCATACATGGGATTATCGATAAACTGACGAAAGATTCCCATTCTATGTTAAGTCTGTTGAGGCGTCAATTCATGAGGTAGGGTGAAGTGTGGAACATCGACCACTTTAGCAATTAGTCAAATAACTGCAATATTATTCATAAAAATATTTGACAAAATTTATAAATGTCTACTCTTCTATTACTTACTTAGGTATGCATTAAAAAATACAGGTATATTATCAACTGACCTGAAAAAAAAATTGTATTCCAATTCCTGGGTTTGATCGGAGTTTCCCCGACAGTTGGGTAATTTCGATTACATTATTGAAAGCTAATGAAAAAGCTGAAATACACAAAAATGCGAAAGTTACTGTCTCTGCGAACAAAACTCACACATATATTCAGTATCATATCCACTGCAGTCTGTATGAACCTTTTGAACATGTACCACAATTTGCTGTCCCGGCCTACGTCACAAAATGTATATTTCGTCAGGTGCTTAATTGCATTGTTTAAAGGTTAATACTAAAAATATTCGAACAGTGAGGAGTCACTTCTACCACTCGGGGTAATTCCGATTAGTATCAAGGGCTGGCTTCAATCTCATCTGTGTCGGGCTATAGACTGAGGAGCAGCTGGTTCTACCCGTTCTGACTTATTTGTCATAGTTATGGGTTGTTTTTCTTAGCAGAAAGAGCGAGCTCAACTTCGACTGCTTTGCTTTGAGACTGTCCCTGATGTAAAGAATCCGGATCTGATTATCAGCAGAAACGTTCCCAGTACATTTTTTGGGGGTTCAGATCTATGGTCCAGGAGTAACGCCGTTACCTCTGTATTGTTTTAAATGTTCTTGTGTCACGCCAGGAAGTGTGGGTTATGTACATTTACCTAAAATGGGGAGGATAAACTAACAAATACACAAATATGTGATAAAACATATGCTAGTGTGTATTTAGGTCACATTTCTCCATGGTCAACATTCGCACAACTCAACCATTGGTAACAATCACGGTCTCTGGCCTTAGATATTATAGAGGTTATCGCCAAGTACTATAAGTTAACAAAATACGATATTTTATGACCAATAACTTTTGCAGAACGCACAGAAATCTGGTACAAATTTTATTTAGAGCCTTTCTTTAAACCTACCGATTAATCAATAACGCATATGAAGAGCTATAGGCCTATAATAGTTTCTTATATCAAATATAGGTAATAGAGTGTATAAATTAAAAAAAAAAAACTCTTCTAATGAAAATTTGACCTGGCTGCTGAAATACGAAAAGCGAATTATCTACTAAACAGATAATGAAAATTATAGGCATTAATTGTTTGTATTTGTACATAAGATAAATATTGCGAATCTGATTTACGAGAGATATAGAAATTTAGTATCTGAGGTCAGAACAGTAAGCATCAGATATTTGAAAGATTTTTCCTCCGTTGATTGTGTGCTGCGTTTTCTCCCATTATCACGGTACTACTGGCTCGTCAGATCTTTTTGATGAAAAGGAAGCGATACTTTTATTTTATCAACCGTTGTCTACCTATTTCAGGATGTAGGTATCTCCAACTTCTCTCTACAACACCAACTACCTTGAGTACGTCATAGTGTCCCATGATTTCGTCCTGGCACCTTTTATGTGTTTTTTTGTTCCCTTGTTCTGTCGTGATATCCAAAGATAATTGGCATATGACTGACGGACTGTCATTTCAATGTATTTATTTTCGAGATAATATATGTCACTTCTGTCATTTTCCTTATCCATATTACTTACGTAACGATTATTTCAAGGTTCGTGGGTTCAAACTCGACTGGGTCGATGGATTTTCAGGACTAAAACACCTGAGCTCAAATTTCTTCAAAACGAAACTAAAGCCGTAAGTCCCGTTTCGGGACTTTTTTCAAACCTGAAAAAGAGATCTCTCACAAAAATTTGTCGGATATTTCACGCCCAGATTTGAATTGGAACGCTAATGAACTTAGCATTTAAATAGCGTCATTAAATAAAATAACATTAACAACAATAACAATGGGTAAATATCCATGTACAAATTTTTTAATGCACTCATTGAAATTATGATATATATATAAATAAAAAATGCTAATAATATTTTTTGAATATATAATTTGTGTTAAATATAAAATTGTTATTCTATTTTAATTGATGTGTTAAACTCTGTAGTGAATGAAGTGCAGAAAGAAATAAGTAGGCTGAATTTCTGGAACTTCATACTATTATGCATTACAGGGAATTTTGTTATTCCAACTTCTTTCAAGAATGTTAAACTGAAAACATATAGAACTGTTTATTCTACAAGTTATATTATATGGGTGGGAAACATGGACTCTTGCTTTAAGGGACGAGAAAATGTTATGAGCATTTGAGAATAAAGTTCCTTAGAAAATTTTTGGACCAAAGAGAAGCAAACAGACATGTGAATGGAGAAGACTAAATGTCGGCATTATGTAACAACCGGCTAAGCGCCATAAAAAAAGAGACTTTGATGTCATCTGTTGCACTGGCTCATGAAGTAAATCTTTAAATATAGCCTTATTATTAAAGAAAAATGTAAACACCCATCAGTCCTATCAGAGATTCTGTGTTTTGCAAGAAACAGCTATGAAACTAGATTTTCATAACACTAATCTAAATTTTGCATCATGCAGCTAAGCGCCAAATATTATCGTTCTTATATGCAGATTCACAACTGAGTATTGTTGGTTTGACACCACAATAAATAGTGAAGAATGTCAACTCAGTGTGATGTTTTAATGTTATAATGATATATAGAGCTCAGAAAATTTTAGATATAGTTTATAAGAACTGTCCTGAAAATGGAAAGGCATCTTCTGCCTCACTGAAAGTATGTAAGAATTGTATTTATTATGTGCATCATATATTTTTCGTAAGAAAGTCCATATACTCCTATTTTATAAACATAAAGATAAAAAAATCGTGCGCTTGTCAAATCAGAGGTCATTGCAATTGGCGACGGAGTTAAGAGATCCACTGTTCATCAGTTAGTAAAATTCGTTCAATTTGTTTTTTCGTGAAATGAAAAGTGTAGGCCTACATTTGCTGTAAATTTGTTGTATGACAATTTTAATACATATATAAATATTACGGCGGATGGTTGTTGTCAGCATTCGGACAGGTATAGGCCTATATTGCGGTCCGAGTGAGCGTTACAGCGAAAAAAGTCCACCGGTCACTTTTAATGCTAGCTGGATACATTGATATGTAGGCGCACTTGTGGTTATTACTTACTTTCTCACTGGCACTATCGAACCCGTAGGTTCATGGCCGCTCGGACATAAGCTCTCCATACATCCCTATCCTGAGCTAATGCTGTCCAATCATTCCCTGTATAATCTACTTCCCTCAAATCATAGTTAATGTTATTCTCCCACCTCATTCTTGGTCTACCAACTGGGCGTTTTCCCTCTGGCTTTCCTACAAGAAGCCTCCATGCAAGTCTTTCACTCCCCATACGTGCAACATGTCCTGCCCATCGCAGTCTATGAGACTTAAATGTTCTTATTATATCTGGCTTTCTATCAAGACCATGTAGTTCATTGTTATGCATTTTTCTCCATTCACCTGTCTGTTCATTTCTCTTTGGTCCAAAAAATTTTCCTAAGTACTTTATTCTCGAATACTCGTAATCTCCATTCCTCCCTTAAAGAAAGAGTCCATGTTTCGCACCCATATAATATAAATGGTAGAATAATAGTTTTATATATTTTCAGTTTAACGTTTTTTGAAAGGAGTTGGGACATCAAAACTCTACAATGGATAATAGCACGCATTTGCAGAATTGAGCCTGTGTTTAATTTCTTTGTGCATCTCATTCCTATTTGTGATTATTGTTCCTAGGTATTTGAATTCAGCCACTACCTCAAAATTTCCCTTACTTGTCATTAGCTGACCATTTCCATTATATAATGTATTTCTACGTGTGACCATATATTTAGTTATATTGGTATTTACTTCCAGTCCTAATTCCTTAGTGTTACTCAATAGTGTGTGCGTGTTGTCCTTTAGTATCTCCTCGCTATAGGCCAATAGTAGCCTACTACATCATCAGCATAAACTAACAGCTTATTAATACCATTGAGTTGTAAGCCTTCCTCATTGTCTAAAGATTTAATGGCATGCTCTAGTACAAAATTAAATAGTAGAGGTGATAGTGCATCTCCTTGCTTCAAGCCATTCTGAATTTCAAAAGTGTCTGATAACTGTTTGCCTACACGCACCCTACTCTTTGTGCCATTTAGACACATTCGTATAAGTCTGACTAACTTTTTAGGAATTCCGAACTCCAGCAGGATACTATATAACTTCTCCCTCTTAATTGAATCATATACATTTTTGAAGTCTACATATAGTTGATGTACAGTACCATTATATTCCCATTTCTTTTCTAAAATCTGTCTTATACTAAAAATCTGATCTGTTGTAGACCTGATTCTTTTAAATCCACATTGATGATCTCCTAGAATGTCATCAATATAGGGAGTAAGTCTGCTTACTAATATATTTGTTAGAATTTTGTACGAAGTTGAAAGTAATGAGATGCCCCAGTAGTTGTTGCAATCAGTTTTATCTCCTTTTTTATAAATTGGTACGATAATTGATTCTTTCCATTCATCTGGAAGATCTTTTTCCCAAATTATATTAAGCAACCAGCGTATTTTGACCATCAGTTTTTCTCCCCCTAATTTTATCAGTTCTGCTGGGATCTCATCTGAACCTGATGCTTTATACATCTTCAATTTTTTCAATTGCCATTTCAACCACTAATGCACTTGGTTCTGCGACTAGCATTTCTGCTGCCTGTAAATTATCCTCCTCAATGTCCTGTTCTGTATGTACATTTAATAGCTGATTAAAGTAACTTTTCCATCTATTTAATACACTCCTGGAATCTGCAATCATATCCCCAATTTCATTCCGAATTATGTTTGTTCTAGCCTGGAACCCTTTCCTCTCTATACTAATTCCCTGATATAATTCTCTAATGTTCCTATTTTTTGCGTTCATTTCAAGATCATTAATCTTCTCTCTCAAATATTCCCTCTTTTTACTCTTTAGTAACTTGGTGGTTTCCCGTGTAATAGTACCCAATTGCTCTAAATTTACCTCATTTGGCTCGTGTAACCATTTCATTTTTGCTAGCTTTCTTTTCTTTACAATCTTGGCACATTCCTCATGAAACCAATTTTTGTTTTGCCTCTTTTTTAAACAACCAATGCTTTCTGATGCTGACAATTTAATAGGCCCTCTTACAGCCTCCCATTCTTTATTTAAATCAGTTTCTCCTTCGTTTGCCACATTGTCATCGGAAGATTCCAGTACTTCAATTCTATTAGAAATTTTGATTTGGTATTCATGCCGCGTTTCATCATTTTTCAAGTTTTTTAATTCAAATTTTACAGAATCATCTTTAGCGTTTGTTCCTCTCATAAGCGCTAGCCGTTGTCTGATTTTCACCCTGACCAGATGATGATCCGAATTGCAATTTGTCCCTCTAACTAATCTAATATCGATGATGCTACTGTGCCAGCGTCTGTCCATTAATACATGATCTATCTGGTTCCGAGTTTCGCCATCTGGAGATATCCAGGTGTATTTATGAATATCCTTATGCTGAAATGTTGTGCTTTTTACAATGAGATTCTTTCATGTGGCAAATGTGACTAATCTAACCCCATTGTCGTTACTATCTTCATGAAGACTGAATTTGCCTATTGTTGGTTTGAATATATCTTCCCGCCCCACTTTTGCATTAAAATCTCCTAAGACTATTTTCATATGATATCGTGAAATGCTATCAAATACGCATTATAATTCTTCATAGAACTCATCCTTGATCTTGTCATCTTTATCTTCTGTGGGGGCATGTACATTTACAATTATAAAATCATGTCTTTTACCCTTAGGATTATGTATGATATCCTATCACTAGCAAACTTAATATCTCGGATAGCGGATAGAATCCTCCTTCTGACTAAAAAACCCGTTCCAAATGTAGGTCTTTCTGCACCCCGTAGTATAGCCTAACGCAAAGCTTCCTGATTCCTGACTACCTTCTCCTGGCCACCTAACTTCCTGTAAAGCGACTATAACCAAGGGTGATTTATCTAATTCCCGCGTTAATATCTCCAGTGTCCCGCTATTGTACAAAGTCCTAACATTCCATGTTCCTAGGAACATGTCCCTGTGTTTGAGCCTTTCGCATGGGTTCCCTGAAGTAGTCCCCGGCCGGAGAACCGAATGGGGGACTATTTGACCTCCGGAAAATTTTACCCCAGTTGAACCCATGTCCGGATTTCTTGAAGATTATATTTTTACGGTGAAAGATCGTCACCCTTTCGACCAAGGTACTTTTTTCGACTGGCTTATCACCTTCGACCAGTCCGGCATGGGTAATACAATCGGCAGCAATGCTACCGCCAGCATAGCTCTCAGGTTCATTTAAGCACGCAAGCCACTCCACCACAACAAGGTAAAGGTACCATGTAAGGACTTGTGGTTATTACGAGCCTATATATCCTAATATCAGCGACGGGACTCCGCTTAGGTCAGGGGCAGAAGCATTGATTTGATGTTTCGCGATGAAATTCTAACTAATTCGTCGATTGAAAGTTGTTAATATTTTTCATATTTTATTAAAATAGAGCAGCACTGATCACATACACTTAGATAGACGAAGTCTTAGTGGATCAATATTAACATGAAATGTTTATCGATTAAACTCGTGTAATAGTTGTAAGTTTAAATATATCTATAAAACATTTTTAAGTGAGAATTTTCGACTGAAACATTTCTAAGTTCTTTTTTTTACTCGCGACGGCTGTAAGATTTGTAAGAGTCTAAATTAACACGGGCACACTTTCTTGATCGCCGGATACTTAGAATCGGAGATTCCATTAAAATCATGGTTAGAGCCAGAATAATATTTTCAGCTTTCATCACGATAGAGGAAAACTCGGTGTTTCCTTCCATCTTAATTTTTTCCACCACCACATTTGACACTGGTAATTAGTATTTATCACAATTAATCTTATTGGTTAACTATCATTAACGACACTCTTAGGGTCGTATGCAAATACATTAGTCTCTACTCAAATTACTTCCAATCACTGGTGAGCTGAGATCGAAATAACGGCCGCCTTACCGGTCATGCATGAATGTTGTTGTTTTTCGTAATATTGATAACGAATTATCCAGAATTCTCAGCGATAAAACCACTTCCGTTATTTTCGTCTGCTATAGAGGAACGCATTTACGCTTGCGTCCCCGCAAATAATACCGTATACAAACACGTCTGCGATGCGCAATATTACGCCGATTCTCCTGTTAATCCAGTTGAATTCTTTGGTAGACTATCAAATTCCTCTTCTCCGCGTATACCGAAAACATGATCGAAGTCTTCAAGGTCCGACATCTTGGATAAGTTTCAAACTACATCGGTTACCATCGGTTCCCTTCGCGATTTTCATATAATTTTATATCTTGAGCTACGATCTTAAGGTACCTTGTCAGGTAGCTTACAATTATTACCGCGTGAATATATTTCTGAGTAAGAAAACCAAGGGTCCCGGGTTCAAGTCCCGGTCTGAGCGTATAATTTTTCTCTTTAAATATGATTTATCCATCATTGAGATGTATGAAATTAATAATAAAAACATCGAAAATAGCCGTACTGGCATTTATAATGTAATGTATAATTCCCAAATATGTCTTCTTAATATAGGAGCCGCCATTTGCAAAGATAGAAGCAAAGGCTTCAAAGCATTTGGTGGGCGGGAATTACAACGTATATAGAGAAAGATTTGCGTTTAGATAGGTACTTGCTCAGGTAGCTCAAATGGTAGAGCACTTGGACTAGAAAACCAAGGGTCCCGGTTCAAGTCCCGGTCTGAGCGTATAATTTTTCTCTTTAAATATGAAGAAAATGTGTTTGGATAAAACTTTATCACCAGAGAACGCCTTTTACTGTCTAATGCGTTCAAACATTCGACCCTTAATTTGCTAGTCCATCCTCTTTGGGAATTCGAATTATCTAGATCTGTTCATGGTAGTAATGTTTTTGTCCTGACTTTTTCTTTTTCCCACTCCATATCTAATTAATTTTTAAATTGTTTCTTGGAATTTCGTTATCACGACATGTACCAATCATTGTTATAAGGGTGTTTGTTTATACGGAACAGGCAACTCTTGCCTAAACCAGGAAGTGAAGAAGAATGTTTGTTTACAATTGTTATGTTTCGTTATCATGACATGTACCAATCATTGTTATAAGGGTTGCTTGTTTAGAAATGTTTGGTTTCTTGGAATTTCGTTATCATTTGTATTTAGATTCTTTTGTATTTTATCTTTGTCAGCTAATTGGGATGACGGTTACATTGGGTTCCTACTATTCTTATTTCTAAGATATATTCAAACATATAAAACTGTCTCTCATTTGTTACTTTTTCTGATGGGGTTTCTGATGATCTCACCACTCTTTGATAATTTTACTTGTATGAATTTTTTCTGATTATTTCAATATTATGTCTAATGAAAATGTAATATATTTTTATTATAATTTAATGATTATAGAGATTTTATATTATTATTTTCGTGATGTTCATAATTTTCTCATTATTTTGATATAGTTATTATTACTATTTATATTTATATAATGGAGTTACTTTTATTTTAATATTTTGATTAATTCAATTAGGAATTATTTGTATATTAATTTAATTATTCAATAATTCCGGTATATATATATATATATATATATATATATATATATATATATGCAGAACCAAGTTCATTAGAGTTGAAATGGCGATAGAACAATTGAAGCTGTATAAATCATCAGGTTCAGATGAAATCCCAGCAGAACTGATAAAATCAGGGGGAGAAAAATTGATGGACAAGATACGCTGCACAGTGGGGTATTTTGCCGATTTAGGCGGCGAAAATTATTTTTGCAATTCAGTTGAGTATAAATGTGCCGTCTTACTAAAATAACCATATTTTAAGAGAAATGTAGTACATTTTAAAGAAAAAAATATGTTTTATGTTTTTAAACTATATAAACCAATTATTAAGTACTATGATCAGATATAAGAAACTACATCTCAAAAAGAACAATGTGACAATCAATTATACCTAAATACGGCACTGCTACAAGCATTGAATGGTAAGTCTATGTCCATAAAATGCAGTATTATGTGCACAATTTGTCCTTCCGTAAGATATCCTTCAAATTTTTACTTTCCCATTTGCTGGCCGTTAAGGCTAATCACAAGCTTAACACGAATGTTTATACACGTTATCACTTTGATGATGATGATTTTGATTGTGATTATTAGAGTCACAGTTCTTCATCAGAAGATACTTCCATTTCATCTGATGATTCAGGTGTATCTGGTTCCAGATACACCACATTAAAGTTAATTTGAGCGTCAACCATGGTGAGCATCACTGTGTGCTTGACAACAAATAATATATTTTGTAATGTCACTTTAGTGTTTTGTAGATTATTTGTTGAGCTTTTTACATATTCTATTTCTTTATTAGTTATGTCAGTAGATTCTTTAACGAATCTTATTCCTAATGGGACGCCAATAATGTGGCGAAGAAGGAGTTGGATCCTGCCATATCAATTTATCATTATTTGTACTGCAAATTAGTTGAAGTGGTACAAAAGAACTCTGAAAAATATTTACATCTGAGTCAGCATCATTCTGAAATTTCTGCTTAGGCCTCTACTGAGTTTGTTGCGATACACCACAGCCCCATTTGCAAATTAACACCAATGAGCTACTTTCTTCTTGACTTAAAGTCTGTACAACTTCATCTAAATGTGTCAGCAATCGTATAAACAGTAAGATTTAATAATTGTTGTAAATTAATTGCAGCACAAGTACCAGTAATATATAAGATTCTTTATCCGGATAGCAATCCGTTTTTGTCTTTTGTAGTTCACTGTAGCAAGGATATATATTTTTATTGACATTCTTTATTATTTCATATTGTCTTCTCGAAAGACCAGTTTCGACAAACACGGCCAATGCTCTTAATGCCGCTAATTGTGCTTTGTCTTCCTGAAGATTAAGAGAGTATGCTTTCTTATATTTTCCTGCACGCTTTGGAGAACTGGTTATTTCCTAGAGTAGTTTACAAGCAACTCTTCTTTCCGTAGTTCTTAATTTCACTTGTGCAGCATAAATCAGGACACCCGTGTCTGTACTGCTACGTAAATCCTCTATTTTCCTTATTTTGCTTCTTTCGCTCAAATCTTTAAATGTCTTCGTTGGCCGTCCTGTTAGACTCACTACCTTAGGAATTGTGAATATCCCTTCAAGCCAATCACTATTTTTCTTGAGAAATATATCCTCTTCCTTATGTGCTGCTCTCCATTTTCTTTTCAATTCAGACTTAAAATGTGAAAATTTGTGTTTTATTTCCTTTATTTGTTCGTCTGAGTAACTATTATACTGTAAAAGGTAATTTTCCAATAAGTCTAATTTTTCATTAATATTCGGCAAATTTTGCTGTTGCATAATGTTAAACAGCTTTCTTCGAGTCACTATATTGACCTCCGATGGCCCTCATACAAAAATCGAGAAATTTAAAATATAAATAATCACTTAGTAAAAAATAAAATTTTTACTAATGTTTTAATAAACCTATATATCATGGAAAACCGCGCGAATCCGCGGCCAATTTTCAAGAAATCGCTAAGCCAATACTTCAACTTTTCTATGACACTAAAGGAAAGTGCCCGGAAATACCCGGAAGTATAACTAAAATACTGAAGTTTGTTAAAATTGGCTTCAGAAAATAACGAAAAACATATCCTACTTGAAGAAGCTTTATCTGAATCAAAATAGATATCAAGAGGATAAAAACAATTAAATATGTTAATACTTACTGGTTTATCACAATCCATAACTATTCACTTAAAAATATAATCCCTAATTAGCAATAATCTATGTTGAACATAAGCTTGTACAAAGAGCGCCGAGAAAAAATACTTGCAATGTGAGAGACAGTCAATTTTCGATTGATCGTACAGACTCAAGGTAACACTGACTGATGAAAATTGGGTACCGTATTATCGGCTGATTATTCAGCTATGATATGTGCTATTTTTTTCCTGTCTAGAATAAATTTCAGAAAATCGACTTTTGGCCGCCTAAATCGGTCAAATACCCCACTGTGCGTCGGTTGCTTGGTATGATTTGGGAAAAAGTATCTCTTCCAAATAAATGGAAATAATCAATTATCGTATCAATCTATAAGAAAGGAGATAAAACTGATTGAAACAACTACAGGGGCATCTCGTTACTTTGAACTTCGTACAAAAATTCTAACAAATATATTAGTAAACAGACTTACACATTATATTGATGACATTCTAGAAGATCATTAATGTGGATTTAGAAGAAAACAGGTCTACAAACAGATCAGATTTTTAGTATAAGACAAATTTTAGAAAGAAATGGGGATGTAATGGTACTGCACATCAACTCCCTATATGTAGACTTCAAAAAAAAATATGATTAATTAAGAGGGCGGTAGTTATATAGTATCCTGCTGGAGTTCGGAATTACTAAAAAGTTAGACTTATACGAGTGTGTTTAAATGGCACAAAGAGTAGGGTGCGTGTAGGCAAACAGTTTTCGGACACTTTTGAAATCCAGAAAGCGTTGAAGCAAGGAGATGAACTATTTCCTCTACTATTTAATTTTGTGTTAGAGCATGCCATCAAATCTTTAGCGGATGAGGAAGGTCTACAACTCAATGGTTCAATAAGCTGTTAGTTTATGCTGGTGATGTAGTACTATTGGCCGATAGCGAGGAGATGCTAAAGGACAACACGCACACACTGTTGAGTAACACTAAGGAATTAGGACTGGAAGTAAATATCAATAAAACTAAATATATGACCACACGTAGAAATGCATTATATAATGAAAATGGACAGCTAATGACAAATGAGGGAAATTTTGAGGGAAGTGGCTTTATTCAAATACCTAGGAACAATAATCACAAATAGGAGTGAGATGCATAAATAAATTAAACATTGGCTCAGTTCTGGAAATGCGTGCTATTTTGCATTGTAGAGACTTTTGATGTACCAACTCCTTTCAAAAAACGTTAAACTGAAAATATATAAAACTATTATTCTACCAGTTATATTATATGGGTGCAAAACATGGACTCTTACTTTAAGGGAGGAAATGAGATTACGAGTTTTGAGAATAAAGTTCTTAGGAAAATTTTTGGACCAAAGAGATATGAACAGACAGGTGAATGGAGAAGACTACATAACAATGAACTACATGGTCTTTATAGGAAGCCAGATATAATAAGAACAGTTATGTCTCGTAGACTGCGATGGGCAGGACATGTTGCGCTTAAGGGGAATGAAAGACTTGCATGGAAGCTTCTTGTAGGAGAGCCAGAGGGTAAACGCCCAGTTGGTAGACGAAGAATAAGGTGGGAAAATAATATTAACTATGATTTGAGGGAACTAGATTATACGGGGAATGATTGGAAAGCATTCGCTCAGGATTGGGATAAAAGGAGAGCTTATGTCCGCGAGGCAGTGAACCTACGGGTTCGATTGTGCCAGTAAGTAAGTATAATATATATACATTCTCAATGTGAATAATTCATATAAAAATATGAGAAGTTATTGGTATTATTTACTCTTCCACTTATTTTAAGTATTGTTTACTATTACATAAGCATATTATTAGTCTTGTATAGGGAAAGGATATTAAGGTGCAAAGTTTGGTCGTAAAAGGCGGAAAAAAGGTTCTGAAAATACATACTAATATCTGCAGAATATATGCTGCTGAAACAATTGAATTAAGGTTTGAACCAGTTACATGAACTCAGTTTCTAGAACATACATATCATTTTGAACCAAATTTTAGTACTTTATAGAGTACATAGGAGGTAATTCATAGTTAATTGGTTTATTGCAATATTTACTTCGCATATGGAACATCCAAGCATGATGCCATCAGTTCTGATAAACTGCGTTTTGAATTTTTCTGAAAGTGCATACAATATATATATGTATTGAACTATTGTTATGAAAACAGCTATATTTATGGAAAGGTGCCGCACCTTAAAATCCATTCCCTAGTCATGCGTATGCCTTAAAAATGTATTATAGTTCAAAATAAAAATTTAGTGTGGAAGTTGATGGATGTCTATCGATATTTTTTACTCTAAGGAATAAAAAAAAATGCATAAAATTGTTACACAGCATTTTGTTTTTCATTTTTTGTGTTTTCTTATGAACTGTAATTGTATGAATAAATTGGATTCATTGAAAAAATAATTTAACATGCACACTTCATAATATGATACGTGCAAAGTATTCAAAATAATACACTGTATAAACACATCAATTATAAGTGCATTCTGCATACAAATACTAGTAATATTATGATACAATATTTTACATCAACAGAGTATAGGCCTACGCGTCACCTTGACGCTTGGCATCAACAGTGTAACTCCCCTCTTGCGGCGCTTAACTGATTGATGCAGAACGATTATGACACCATTCCCATTACGTCTAAGTGCAATATTGAAATATTGACATTTAAAATATATATAAATTGTTTTTACTCATGCAGTACGAATCTGTATATACAATATTATCTAAGAAGCGATTTTCAAGTCAGAAATATTTAAATAGCTCTTGCTAGAGTTTAAATGAAAAAAAAGGAGCATTTTTCTCGGATCTCACATAATGGCGCATAGCCAATGTTGCATAACGCCGTCCAAATAACAGTGATTCACATGATATTTATGGAAAACCGGATTATTTAATAAGAACAATTAAGTCTCTTAGACTGCGATGGGCAGGGCATGTGGCAATAATGGGGAATGAAAGAGGAACACAAACTCCTTGTACGAAAACCAGAGGGAAATGGCCCAGTAGGTAGGCCCAGAATAAGGCGAGGGAGTAACATAAATCATTACTCGAGGGAGGTAAATTATACAGGGGATGATTGGAAAACATTACCTCGGAATAGAAATTATGGAGAGCTTATGTCCGCGCTGAAATAAACTAGAAAGTCGATTATGCCACTGAGTTAATTAATTTGGTTATTAAACTCTGTACTTAATTCCACGATGGAACAGCTGCGGTCATTTTCTATACTGTGTAGGCGTATGTAAAAAGTCTTATTAATGGAGGTTTGAAAACCATAAATTCATTGGCGAATGAATCTTTGCTGAAAATAATATCTATCATTCATTCTACATCACTTGTTGACACATCTAAAACAAGTTTTCTTCAATTTTCTATTAACCATGTATTCATGGTTATTGTTCTTTTTTCATCGTTCTACTGTTTTTTTCCCTTTTTGTTTTTGCGTTGTTTATATTTTATCTTTTCTACATAAGCCCAGGACCTGGACCCAAAGAGGAAATTTAAAACCCTACCCGAGACACTATTCATGGATAGAACAATAACTTACTTATATTTCAGTTAGTTCATGTTAAACTGAGAAAATAAGAGTCAAAAATATTGAATTGGAATTTGTGGAATAACTAACCTAATAATGATAATGTTGAGTGACTCCGGGTTATGTGGCCGTGGTCCATAGTTGGTGTTGATACCAGACGTTTCGCCCTCAACTGCGGAGGGCATCTTCAGTGGCGAGTGCTTCTAGGCGTGTTTCCTGGTCGGAAGATCTACTTAGAGTGAGCGCTGCGGACGTTGTGGACGTTGTATACAACGTCCGCAACGCTCGCTCTAAGTAGATCTTCCGACCAGGAAACACGCCTAGAAGCACACAACGTCCACAACGTCCGCAGCGCTCACTCTAAGTAGATCTTCCGACCAGGAAACACGCCTAGAAGCACTCGCCACTGAAGATGCCCTCCGCAGTTGAGGGCGAAACGTCTGGTATCAACATCAACTATGGACCACGGCCACATAACCCGGAATCACTCAACATTATGATTACCGGCCGTGAAAGCCTGCATTCAACTATTAACCTAATAATGAATATAACGCAAATAATGCACAGGGAAAACTAGATTTTGTGCAAATCAAAGTAACTATGCTATCATAAATGTAGTAACATAGTGAATGGGAAGAAATTAAAAAGTAACATATGGTAAGATATCACTTTCTTTTAAACTCAGGTATAGAAAATGTTTCACATTATTTTTATCACGCTATTTTTGTTTGGTTAAGTAAATATTAAAAAAATAAAATAAAATTAGGATAGTGCAACACAGACCGTTAGTAAAAATTTGTCAAATGAAAAACATTAAAATAAGACGAAGTTTCAGACTCTTTTTTTTTTTTTTAAATTGCGGCGTTGTAATTTACTCGCTATTGAATCATGGACTCCGAACTGAAAGCGTTTAGATATTCGCCGCAACTGTTTGGTTTACAGCATCATACTAATAATCATCATCCAGAACATGAATCCCATTTTATTTTTTAAACTTTATCATCATCATCATCATCATCTCCTTATCTCCAATTAGGAGCATAGGACATCCACCAAGCGTCGCTAACGGATCCTATTCTGAGCCAACTTCTTTATTTCCCTCCAGGTTTTCCCCTCCTTTGCTATTTCTTCCAAGGATGGTTCTCTTCCATATCTGTTTCGGTCTGCCTTTTCCCCTTTGTCCTTGGAGGTTCCAATCTAATGCAATTCTTTCAATCGAATCGTGATCTTTTCTTAATGTATGTCCTGTCCAGTTCCATTTTCGCCTTTTTTTATTTTAATTTCTTTCTGGTCAGCGTTTTCCTCATAATTATTTGATATTGTTTCTGACCATTTTATTTTTATATTTTCTTTTGGCATCTATTTATAAATACTTGCAATTTATTTTCCAGATTTTACTATTTTTCCACGTTTCACAAGCATATAATAGCAAATATTTTGAACTTACTTAATTAAAAAAGTTTCCATAGAGCCTGACATTTTTAATGATACCAGAAACCTTATATAGATCTAGGGATACTAGGATGGCCGCTGTATTAGAATGCTGTGTTGGTGTAAATACCTCACGAGTTTTTTATAATATGCTTTTGCTTAACAAGCAGATACAGGGCCTTTGAACTCTAGAAAGATTTCTCCACCAAGGACAGATAATTTATTGGTTAAGAAACAAAGAGCAATTCAAACAAGGCCAGATCTTGAAGGAAGATACTTTCCGTGATAATGTAAATACTACGTAAATGATAATACCACTACTACTACTACTACTATTATTACTACTACTACTACTACTTCTTCTACTACTACTACTACTCTTCTACTACTACTACTACTTCTTCTACTACTACTACTACTACTACTACTACTACTACTACTACTAATAATAATAATAATAATAATAATAGTAATAAAAATTCTGTATATAAATAAATAAATACAATAAATAAATAAATAAATAAATAATAATATAATAAAGAATAATAAGAATTAATGATGATGATAATAATAACATTTAAAATAATAATAATAATAATAATGATGATACTAATAACATTAATTATATTCATAATAATGATAGTAACATTAATAATATAATAATCATAATAATAATAATAAAATAATAATAATAATAATTAATAACCATATTCATTTGCAAGAAATATAATTATATTCCTGGCAACTATAGGCCTTGCTGATATAAGAAAAATAAATCTACATAATAAACACAATCACGTGAACTATTAACCTGAACATTAAAGTGAGAAGAGAGATTATCTGAAAATGAGAAATTTTGGCACTGATACCGCCTATGTTGATACCAGGACAAAAATTTAATCGCTAACAAAACCTGCGTCTATGAGATGAAATGTTTTGTGATTTTACTAAAAAAAATTAACTGTGCCGAAATAATTTGTAAATATGAATTAAATCAATCTTCCTGGTTTATAACCTCATCTTATTTTTACTTGTTAATTGCAATGACGTAATTTGCCATTGCTGTTATCTTCATTATAATTTTTATAGGCCTCTTGGAACTGTAGTGCATTATGCGAGGACCACCGCCGAAGACAACCACTAAATATCTCTAGACAAAGGCTCAGACATTCCGGTCCTAGGGTGAAGATTAATTCCCTGTGCGCAAGGTGAGTTATGGTGGAATATTCGTTATATTCATTAGCCTCTGGAACTGAGCTTCGCGGATTAAACCCCCGGTCGGGGTCGATGAGTTTATAAAGACGTTAATATAAAGAGTTTTTTTTTTTTTTTCCCCCTCCGCGAAATGAGTTAAAGTCTTATATGAAGTGTCGCAGATTTACAGAACGTAAAAGTATATAAATGCCCTGAAATAAGAGATTACGAGCATAATTTATCTGTCATTTCACGCCGATTATTGATTTGCGATCAAAATGAACCTTGCTCTGTTATTTTTTTAAATTTTATTGACATTTAAAAATATAATTTTTATCGCGATGTCTATAAATTCTGGACAAACCAATGAAGAAGTGAAAGAAGTTATGGCATTTCCAAATGTGAAAGTGCAACCTTAGGACTGCCTTTTCTCTCATGTTATGCCTTTGTAAAATTCTATTAAAGTAATCCCATTAGAGGGCCCTCGGGAGGCCTTTGGGGTAGGCGGGAGGTTAAGGCTCCCACTTTTTCTAGAACAATCGGCACTCGATGATCAGCCGGGTTGTCAGCCCTGCGTGACGGCCGTCTTTACCCCCAGACACAGAGCGTCTGGTACTCATTTCAGTTTAGAGGCTGAGGTCGACCCCAGGGCCATAGTGCCGCCAGAAAGTTTTGGTCAGTTTAAAAATCCTGACCCCACCGGACTTGACTTGAACCCACGACCTTCCGACTTGTAGCGCAGTGCCTTAACCACTACGCTACGGCAAACGTAGAAAATATATTTATGTAGAAAGTACACAGGTTTCTAATTTTTGTCCGAAAGAAGAGGATCTCAAAATTAAATTATAGAATATATATATATATATATATATATATATATATATATATACACTGCTCAAAACAATTATAGGAACACTATGAAATATGCAAATATTTTTTCATTGGATAAAGGTACAAACATGAAATTAAAAAAAGTACATTATTTGTGGTTATTTATTTATTTATTTATTTATTTATTTATTTATTTATTGCTCATGTCAGTAAAAACATATGAATATCTCTGACAATTAACTTTTCAAATAATTCCGCTATGTAAGCAATTGAATCTTGTGCTTATTTTTCAAAGTTAAACACTCGTTATATAGAGTTAGTATCGTGTATGGCCTCCACGACATTCGATGACACTTTGGCACCTTCGTGGCATGCTCCCAATAAGATTCTGGATTTCCTCTTGCGGGATATTCTCCCATTCCTCTTTCAGAGCATCTCCATGTTGCTGCAGAGTTTGTGGAGCTTGACGTCGGTTCCTGACCTTCCTGTCTAGAAGATCCCCAAGTGTTCAATAGGGTTGAGGTCTGGGCAGACCGCTGGCCACTCCATTACCTCAATTTCATTCCTCCTCAGAAAATCCCCTGGTGACAGCCGCAGAATGTGCCCTGGCATTATCCTGCATAAACAGAAATCCAGGGCCTACTCCAATGGCAGCAGGTACTACATGCTCTTCCAGAACGTGCTCGATATACCGGACAGCATTCAGTCTCTGGGGAACAAGTACAAGGTCCGTACGATTGTTGTACATAACTCCGGCCCACACCATTATGGAACCTCCTCCGAATCTATCAATTTCCTGTACAGCCTCTGCAGAAAATCTTTCTCCTGGCCGTCCCCACACCCTCAATCGACCATCACAACGTGTAAGACGTTACCTGGATTCGTCCGAGAAGAGCACAGACTCCCACTGGTTCAGGTTCCAATCACCATGGTTTTCAGCATACGTACGTCTTGCTGCCTTATGCCCATTTGTTAAGCGTGGTTTTTTAACGGGCCTTTCTGGACGAATATTCTCTTTCCTTAATCTGTTCCTTATAGTTTGGTATGAAACCCGGATTGCGGTAGCCATATGAAGGTCATTCTGCAGGTCTTTTGCAGTTTTTGTACGTTGTCGAAGATCAGAAAGAACAACGTATCTGTCATCCTGGGGGCTTGTTTTAAATTTACGGCCCTGGCCACGTCTTCTACAATACTGACCTGTCTCTCTGTGCCTGTTGCGTAACCTGGACACCACGGAAGGAGAAACCCCAAGCTCTCTAGCCAATCTCTAGCAGAGATTGACCTTGTCGTAAAAGATGTAGAACATGATACACTTCAAACTCATTTAAATACCTCATTTTGTCAGAGACTTCAATAAACAAGGCAATAATAAACATTCGTCCCTATAGCAACATCAGGAAGCTTACCAATTAGAAGTGGCCAGTGCTTTCCAAAACAAAGAAATTCTCTATATTTGTTGTTTGAGGTAATTTCTCTGTATTTAGGCCCTGGATCTTTAAAATTTGTATCCAATGATAAAATTAATAATTCAATTTACATATTGTCCAACGTTCAGCATCACAGCTTTAAAAAAACAATTACTTATCCAATTTATTACAAGTGTTCCTCTAATTGTTTTGAGCAGTGTATTATAGAATGTATATAGGTAGAAAATACACAGGTTTCTAATTTTTGTCCAAAAGAAGAGGATCAAAATTAAATTATAGAATATATATATATATTTATTATAGAATGTGTATATGTAGAAAGTACACAGGTTTCTAATTTTTGTCCGAGAGAAGAGGATCAAAATTGAATTATAGTATATATATATATATATATATATATATATATGTGTGTGTGTGTGTGTGTGTGTGTGTGTGTGTATGCTTTAAATGTTTACTATGATGTTTTAATTAGTGTGGAATTGGTTTCCCACTTTTTAAATTAAGAATATGCTCTCTTTCAAAATTGCACCAAATCGGTTAGGTTATAACGCATTGTTTACTTATATTAATGTAATGTGCATTCTTTCTACTTCTTCTGAAATTTTAATCGTCCGTTATATGAATTCCTATTATATTATGGAGCTCTAAGTCAGACGTGTATGTGAGATAAAATCCATGGGGCAAAATGTGCATTCTTTCTACTTCTTCTGAAATTTTAATCGTCCGTTATTATGAATTCCTATTATATTATGGAGCTCTAAGTCAGACGTGTATGTGAGATAAAATCCATGGGGCAAAATGTGCATTCTTTCTACTTCTTCTGAAATTTTAATCGTCCGTTATATGAATTCCTATTATATTATGGAGCTCTAAGTCAGACGTGTATGTGAGATAAAATCCATGGGGCAAAATGTGCATTCTTTCTACTTCTTCTGAAATTTTAATCGTCCGTTATATGAATTCCTATTATATTATGGAGCTCTAAGTCAGACGTGTATGTGAGATAAAATCCATGGGGCAAAATGTGCATTCTTTCTACTTCTTCTGAAATTTTAATCGTCCGTTATATGAATTCCTATTATATTATGGAGCTCTAAGTCAGACGTGTATGTGAGATAAAATCCATGGGGCAAAATGTGCATTCTTTCTACTTCTTCTGAAATTTTAATCGTCCGTTATATGAATTCCTATTATATTATGGAGCTCTAAGTCAGACGTGTATGTGAGATAAAATCCATGGGGCAAAATGTGCATTCTTTCTACTTCTTCTGAAATTTTAATCGTCCGTTATATGAATTCCTATTATATTATGGAGCTCTAAGTCAGACGTGTATGTGAGATAAAATCCATGGGGCAAAATGTGCATTCTTTCTACTTCTTCTGAAATTTTAATCGTCCGTTATATGAATTCCTATTATATTATGGAGCTCTAAGTCAGACGTGTATGTGAGATAAAATCCATGGGGCAAAATGTGCATTCTTTCTACTTCTTCTGAAATTTTAATCGTCCGTTATATGAATTCCTATTATATTATGGAGCTCTAAGTCAGACGTGTATGTGAGATAAAATCCATGGGGCAAAATGTGCATTCTTTCTACTCTTCTTCTGAAATTTTAATCGTCCGTTATATGAATTCCTATTATATTATGGAGCTCTAAGTCAGACGTGTATGTGAGATAAAATCCATGGGGCAAAATGTGCATTCTTTCTACTTCTTCTGAAATTTTAATCGTCCGTTATATGAATTCCTATTATATTATGGAGCTCTAAGTCAGACGTGTATGTGAGATAAAATCCATGGGGCAAAATGTGCATTCTTTCTACTTCTTCTGAAATTTTAATCGTCCGTTATATGAATTCCTATTATATTATGGAGCTCTAAGTCAGACGTGTATGTGAGATAAAATCCATGGGGCAAAATGTGCATTCTTTCTACTTCTTCTGAAATTTTAATCGTCCGTTATATGAATTCCTATTATATTATGGAGCTCTAAGTCAGACGTGTATGTGAGATAAAATCCATGGGGCAAAATGTGCATTCTTTCTACTTCTTCTGAAATTTTAATCGTCCGTTATATGAATTCCTATTATATTATGGAGCTCTAAGTCAGACGTGTATGTGAGATAAAAATCCATGGGGCAAAATGTGCATTCTTTCTACTTCTTCTGAAATTTTAATCGTCCGTTATATGAATTCCTATTATATTATGGAGCTCTAAGTCAGACGTGTATGTGAGATAAAATCCATGGGGCAAAATGTGCATTCTTTCTACTTCTTCTGAAATTTTAATCGTCCGTTATATGAATTCCTATTATATTATGGAGCTCTAAGTCAGACGTGTATGTGAGATAAAATCCATGGGCAAAATGTGCATTCTTTCTACTTCTTCTGAAATTTTAATCGTCCGTTATATGAATTCCTATTATATTATGGAGCTCTAAGTCAGACGTGTATGTGAGATAAAATCCATGGGGCAAAATGTGCATTCTTTCTACTTCTTCTGAAATTTAATCGTCCGTTATATGAATTCCTATTATATTATGGAGCTCTAAGTCAGACGTGTATGTGAGATAAAATCCATGGGGCAAAATGTGCATTCTTTCTACTTCTTCTGAAATTTTAATCGTCCGTTATATGAATTCCTATTATATTATGGAGCTCTAAGTCAGACGTGTATGTGAGATAAAATCCATGGGGCAAAATGTGCATTCTTTCTACTTCTTCTGAAATTTTAATCGTCCGTTATATGAATTCCTATTATATTATGGAGCTCTAAGTCAGACGTGTATGTGAGATAAAATCCATGGGGCAAAATGTGCATTCTTTCTACTTCTTCTGAAATTTTAATCGTCCGTTATATGAATTCCTATTATATTATGGAGCTCTAAGTCAGACGTGTATGTGAGATAAAATCCATGGGGCAAATTTAGAAGCAGCTGGCTCTGCCTAAGTATTTCTGATGTTATTCTGTTGTATTAAAACATTTTATTTAAACATGTTTTTCTTAGTAATGTAGTAATATGTTATTAAAAAATACATATTGAATTGTTTTAAAGAAAAGACACACTTTCAAGAGAAACATTTTAAATTTTAATTATCGCAATTAATTAATTTGTTTTGACATCCGTTCATAAATGCAGAAATTGTAAATGCATATTAGTTTCCTAATTAATATTTACTGTGACTATTTAACTCATGTCGCAAATGGTAGTCAATGACCAATCACGTTTCAATGAATTCTCTTTTACACCAATAACAGTCATGTTTCACCTCGCTCTTTATCGATTTCTCTTTTTCAGCTCCTGCTTTTGTAATAAAAAAAGCTCCTCCTTTTTTAATACTCTGAACAGGTTAGACCATTATTTTTCTCCGACATATACATTGAATATAGCAAATAATGAATATATTCAGTGATTTTACTGAGTTGTTTATTCAAAATATATGTTGATTATAATAGTTTGATGTGTTTCATTATTTCTCCACTAGAGTGCATTCTTACAATATTGCAATCCTATTTGGCAATAAATAATATGATGGAGTTGCAGTGAATATACAAAACCTCACATTTCTAATTTGTTTTCAAACATCGCCGTTTACATTAACTATATACATATTTTAAAACACTGGTAACTCTATTCAAATAATTATTTTTTAGTAAAGAGCTTAATTTTATTCGTTAAATAGTCCTAACAAATGCCACCCTTGATTTCCAAATTCTCTAGATAAATTGGAAATCACTTGTGGCATTACTTATGTATAATTTTAACACTACAAAAAAAAAAGAACATTTGATTTTGAAATCTACCTTCTGGTCATTTTGCAATTTTCTTTGTTAAAGGAGGCAAGTATAATTTATTTTCCAGCAATGAAAGAGCACAAATTGCTTATTTCAAATTTAGAAAATGCAGTGCATGAAGTTTAGTGTTCTTTGAACCTCTGCATTAGAAGGAATGATAATGATGCAGTTGTACAACAAAATATAAAGAGTCCATCTCGGCAAGCTGTATTCAGCCATGCTCAAGTTCACGGATACTAATTTTATTAATTAACTAGGTTGAATTTTTCATTACAAAAATTTGAAACCGAACATTGCTTGGTCGGGAACAATGACATCAACTTTTTATCTTGTTAGATTGGTGATTGATGTGTCAGCTTATGGGAGGCTGACATACATCTCAATGCTATTGTGTTATTACTTAATTGTAATATTATTATTGTGTTTTCTTTATGTAATTGTAATGTTATTGCTGTTTTTGTTGTTTATTTTTCTTTACACTAGTACCAATTATTACTTTATTGTAACGGACTGGTCAACAGCACGTACGGCCTACTGCCCGTGCGACCCATATTTGTAAATAACATTGTAAATATCTTACTTTTTGTCTAATAAAGTCCTACTACTACTACTAGTTTACATCTCGCTAGGGCATTCTGTAGTTGAGTTTTAAGAAAACAAACATTTGAGGAATTTCATAATTGGAGGAAGAAGGTAAAGGATAATCCCAGAAAAAAATAAGAAGGAATTTAAATTAGTATACTTCTAATGTCCACCGCTGTGGTCTCGAGAGGTAGCGTGCTGCCTTTTCACGCAGCGGGCCCGGGATCGGTTTCCGGTCGGGACAGGCTCCTGGGTGAGGTTTTTTCCAGGGGTTTTCCTCACCTGTGAGACAAATGTCAGGAAGCTTAGGTCCCAACGGTCCCCGAAAATCATCCGGCCATCATCATCATCATCATCATTATCATTATCATCCTTCACCGGAGTGGAATGCAATGGGAAGCTACCACACCTATAATTCCCCTGTAAAGCTGCATAGCATAACATGAAAATGCTATGATTGCAGTGAAAGACCTACTATGGATGGATGGATACTTATAATATTGCACGTATAATCACTACCCAATTTAAATATTTGATTACTAAACCATGTAGGGTTTGTATGTTCTGCAAACGCGGCCTTCCGAAATTCTGATAGTTTTCATCATAACGTTATAGAAAATTCTAGCATAATTTGTATTAAACTAACAAGTATTTTATAATGGACTGCTCTTCCGATTATGCTCATGGGGCAGATCTTCTATGTTACGTTAAAATTAATTTTTTAAATAATTATTCACAATTCTCTATTTTTCCGCACATATAAATTTGAACAAAATCAATGTTGGACGAAATATTTCCATATGGCTCTGAATTATTTATGGCCGTGCCCTATCTTGCTCTACAAATTTAATGTACCATATATAAGTTTTGGAAATTTTTGTAATTATGTTAAATCCATACAATTGTAATACTTGAAAAAAAAAAAGATTGAAAAATATATTTGTTATAGGTTACTTACAAATAATATGTTTGAAAATCATTATCTTGTAACACTTGATTTTTATGTCAAGTACATGTTTAATTTCTTATCTGTTGGCCTGTATATAAAACATAATAATATGTAAATACTCACCTTCCATTTTACTGTCACTCATTGTCAGTAGTCTATGACTCGTATAATTTATTATGGATACTCTTACAAGCTGTTAGGATGTCAATACTAGTAAAATTCATTTCAAATTTCGTTGAGGTGATTTGTCATATGATGAAAGTTAAAATTAAAATGCACCTGTTGGCAGTGCCGTCGTCCTCAACTTTGTTAAAATATTGTATATAAAATTAACTGGAGCGCTTTCGGAAGTTATCTTCCATCTTCGGCAGGTTCAGCTTCCGCTACTATTTCCTTGTTGTGTACGGTGATATATACTCCAACTGTTTGTAGCAGCAACTGACTTGTTTTTTGACGATCTCGTATAATGGGTTTGACTGGGGTGCGTTCTCATTAAGAAGTGAGGTGTTGTTTGTTTCTTTATAATTTCGAGGTCTTCAAATATATTTATCCTAGCTGGAATATTTTCTCGGTGGATTATCGTGAGAGTATTTTCAATTGTGTTCATTCGATGACCTGCGTTAATGAGATGTTTAGCATAGCTTGATTTATCACCTGCGTGTATGAAATCTTTTAGGTGTTCCTTATATATTGTATTGAAATTTCTGCTTGTCCTGCCAATATAAAATATATTACAATCTTTACATTTTAGTTTGTAGACTCCCTTGTTGTTGAATTCAACAAACTACATGTAAAGAGTCTACAAACTAACATGTAAAGATTGTAATAAATTTTATATTGGCAGGACAAGCAGAAATTTCAATACAAGACATAAGGAACACCTAAAAGATTTCATACACGCAGGTGATAAATCAAGCTATGCTAAACATCTCATAAACGGAGGTCATCGAATGAACACAATTGAAAATACTCCCACGATAATCCACCGAGAAAATATTCCAGCTAGGATAAATATATTTGAAGACCTCGAAATTATAAAAGAAACAAACAACACCCCACTTCTTAATGAGAACGCACCCCAGTCAAACCCATTATACGAGATCGTCAAAAAACAAGTCAGTTGCTGCTACAAACAGTTGGAGTATATATCACCGTACACAACAAGAAATAGTAGCGGAAGCTGAACCTGCCGAAGATGGAAGATAACTTCCGAAAGCGCTCCAGTTAATTTTATATACAATATTTTAACAAAGTTGAGGACGACGGCACCTGCCGACAGGTACATTTTAATTTTTAACTTTCATCATATGACTGTAAGGATGTATCGATTAGATAATGAAAATTCGCGACAAATGTTAATTACTGGACTACTCGTGTGTGTAAACAAGATATAAGCTGAAATTTTTTAAAAACTGAAATCCAAATTCTTGGAAACAAGCCTATATTTGAACATTATTCGTGTCTAAACTACGTTGGCTAAGTAAAATTAAAATTATTTTCTTCGATTTTTAAAATAAGAATTTTTAATGATTTTCAATCTTTCTCTTAAGTTAATGTTCATAATTAGATTTTTAAGGTTACTTAACTTAATTATTTATGTGGAACACATCAACCAACTAATGAATCATGTGTGTGTATATACCCCATAGTCCCTCATGGGTCCCCCTAGCGGGAGATTATTCACCAAGCTAATTTAGTTACGTTTATTTCTCTACAGATGCCATTGAATGGCATGTGGTCAGCACATCGGTTCAATTATTTATGTAGCAGGCAAATAGGGGGGACGACGACGGTTAAAATGTGCTCAGATACACTAATTTAGACTTGAGGTTTTTTACTATCACGGAAATCTTCAGAATCGGGACGCATGACTTAAAGCACCTCCCGGAGAACTTGTGTCTTGGATTTTTCTATCCTATAACTCTATGGACTCCGACCACGTTTGAACCCGTGACTCTCGGGACTAGAGGCAAGCAGCCATAAACACTAAACTACCATGGCCGACAATGAACAATGTGAGTACATTATAATTATTATTATCCGAAATAATATTTCTGCTTGAATATATCTTAATCGTGGAAAAAAAAAAGTAGTGAAGGGATTATAAGAAAAACTGGAGATTCATGTAAATATAAGAAACATTTTTAGATAACTATTTTTTAATTCCCATGTATAATAATAATAATAATAATAATAATAATAATAATAATAATAATAATAATAATAATAATAATATAATAATCATCATAGTACATTCACGAATTTAGGCCATTTGTTGACCGGGTTTCGGCCTCAAGAGAAAAAACACCATCCAGAAGTCTTTTGAGTGGACGTCCTGGTCTTCTTCTTCCTGCAGGTTGATATCTTAACATTTGTTTGGGTATTCTGTGATCTTCCATTCGATGAACATGTTGCATCCATCTTGACTTATAGTCAGAAATTTTGTTGTTCTAAAGATTCCATGTGTAATTCTTCTAAGATGTCTTCATTTTTTTTGTGATCTGTAGTAGTGTGTATCCTGCAGTCCTCCGAAGATATCTCATTTCAGCAGATCTAAGTCTCTGTATATCCTTCTGTTTCAAACGTCCATACTTCGCTACCATACAAAAGAGTTGGAAGAGCCAGTGTTTTATACACTTTCAGTCTTGAATGCTTTTGGACTAACTGTGGCTTGAAGATATACAATTTATTAACCCAAAATTCTTAAAAATTTAGAGATTTTTGCATTTACATCCTTTTCTTCTTCATATGAGATATTGCATCCTAGATATGTATAAATTATTCACCTGCTCCAAAATTTTAATTGTCCAGTACAATTTTACTTCTGACAGGATCTACACCTTGAAATGCCATAATTTTTGTTTTTTCTGTAGATATCTTTAATCCATATTCTTCTGTAATTTTGTTAAGTTCATACAGACCTTTCTGTAGATTATCTTCGGAATTTGCTATTATTATTTGGTCATCTGCAAAAAATATGGTGTTTAATTTTCTATTTTCTGATATTCTTATTCCAAATTTATATGTTTTGTTCCAGCAACATATTACTTCATTGTAATAATATAATAATAATAATAATAATAATAATAATAATAATAATAATAATAATAATAATAAATAATAAAGTAGTTAGTAATAATAATAATATAATAATAATAGTAATAATAATAATAATAATAATAGTAGTAATAATAATAATAATAATAATAGTAGTAATAATAATAGTAATAATAATATGATAATAATAGTAATAATAATTAATATGATAAAATAATAATAATGATAATAATACTGATGATGCTTAATGATAATAATAATAATAATGATAAATAATAATAATAATGATGATGATGATGATAATAATAATGATGATGATAATAATAATGATGATAATAATAATATGATGATGATGATTGATGATGATGATGATAATGATGATGATAATAATAATTATGATGATAATAATGATTGATGATGATAATAATAATATTGATAATAATAATAATAATGATAATAATGATAATGATAATGATAATAATAATAATGATAATGATAATAATAATGATTGATAATAATAATAATGATGATAATAATAATGCTTTATTTTAGCTGGCATAGTTAAGGCTATAAGGCATTTCTTTCAACTCACACCAGCGAATAGTATAGAATTATACAAAAATTACATACATATTACAATTTTAAGATATTATTTAAAATACAGGCTAAACAAAATACAATGATGTGATGTGATCTAATACTAGCTAATACTAACAAAAACATAGAATATTATGTGCCAGCAATATCTGAATTCTGTATTCGTTTTGAGAACTAAAAGTATGATGCATCATTTATTAGTGCTTTAGGCTGGTATCGTGTCACTGCATGTCACAATCCCTTCCCGCTCCTTGTCGATGTATCGCTTTGTACACTTAGCAACAAAAATAATGAGCCGCTTCAAAAAGCAGAGTCCCTGTTATGGCCCACTGCGCATGTTCGAAATGCTAAAGTTGTGGTTCACGAGGTAACGCATTGTTAAATGTTTTAAATACGCGGTATTTGGTTTTAATCGTCTAATAGTTAAAGAGCTGTAAGGAGACATGTTTCTAGATATTTACGAGGGTTCGACAAAAGTAATGTTACTCAAAATTGCGATGTTTTAAATAAAGTTCAACTCCCGTTCATAGTGTAAAAGTAAAACAAGACAACTAATATTCGACGTTACGAGTAGCGTAGATCGTTGAATCACTTACAGAAAGATGAAATATATATGAAAGCCAGGGTTTTAATCCTCCGAGAATGTTTTTTTTTATTCATTTGTATTTTAGCAAAATACAGTACATCCAATGACATTTAATTCCTGCCACGTAATCTATGTCCACTTTACACTATATTAAGAGCTTTCGTAAACTCTATAACACTATTTAGCTACCGGTATAATTTTAATTGTGTGTGTAATACCACGTTTTAAGAATAATGCTATAAATATATGTAATAAAATATAATATAACATCATATATTTGTGTTTATTTATTTATTACGTATTAGTGAGGAAAAAAGTTCACCCTTCAATTAAAATTATTTAGTTTATATGTCAAATCCAGTATAAAGATAGCCCATAGATGATGGACAATAATAATAATAATAATAATAATAATAATAATAATAATAATAATAATAATAATAATAATAATAATAATAATAATAATAATAATAATAATAATAATAATAATAATAATAATAATGGGATGTATCAAAGGATGTGAAGAATGGGGATCAAAATTAACTCAAAATGTACCCAAGAAAATGACATAAAATATAGAATTCAGAAATACACATCAGTAATAAAAATGTTTAAACGGAGTTTTGTGGGATAAGAACATAAGAATAGATACCAAATTAGAAATGTATAAATCCATAATTCGAAGCACGGTAACATACGGTGCAGAAACTTGGCAGTTGAATAAAAATTTGAGTATAAAGCTTATGTCTACTGAAATGGATTGTTTCAGACGCTC
This sequence comes from Diploptera punctata, assembly GCA_030220185.1. Taxonomy (NCBI): domain Eukaryota; kingdom Metazoa; phylum Arthropoda; class Insecta; order Blattodea; family Blaberidae; genus Diploptera; species Diploptera punctata. The sequence continues at coordinate 89,740 of JASPKZ010009184.1, forward strand.
AACTGGATATTCTAAATTGGAAAAAAATCAGAAGTATAATCATAAAGACAACAAATGAAAGTCCAAAACTCAATATTATATTTTGTGAGATACACACAAATAGAATTGTATGATCATACACGTAGGATGCCAGAGAAAAGATTACCCAGACAAACTTTGGAATGGATTCCACCTGGAAAAGGAAAAGAGAGTTCGACCTAGATTTAAATGGATAGATGATGAAAGAAGAGGTATGCGGGAGCTCGGTGTGGAAGAATTGGAATGGAAGAAGAGAAGAATGGAGAAAGAATATAAACATTTTGAAAGTTTTGGGCACAGGAAGATATTGTATCACATTCTAAACCTGTTTATAAATAAATAAATAAATAAATAAATAAATAAATAAATAAATAAATAAATAAATAAATAAATAAATAAATAATAAATTAAAAATAAATAAATAATAATAATAATAATAATATATACTTCCAAAAAGTTTGTACGTTTTTTCTTTAAGAATGGGCATATAGAATAAAATAGAAAGCATTTTAACAATTAAATAATTTACCTAACCGGGAATGAAGCCAATAAGCACCAAGCTAAGCGTTCGCTGCTTTGTTGTGTTTAAAAAGTATGCTTTTCAAAGGAAGAAGGGAAACGTTTTGTAGCTCTACTTTGCAAATAGTTTACTCGTATGAATCGTGCGTTAGAACTAAAGATATTGGAGATCAAGAGTCGGCCCATTCTTTTTGTTGCTAAGTGTACATAAACAATAGCGACCCTAAAACAGACGGCATTCTAATTTTGGTGGTTCCTAACAAATTCACGCTATTTCTTCAAAACCGATTGGATTATTTAACTGATATATTGTATAGTAAAGAAGGCCATATATATTTTCGTCAGTGTATCACAATAGAACAGTTCTTGCATCAAAAAACGAAGTTTGGAGCTCAGATTGCCATTCTGGTAAATACTGGACCTGTATATTTGATAAAATGTTAAACTATTAAAATGAGTACCGCATAGAACAATCGTCCTCAATTAAATTAAATTTCTGTTTAAGAAACTTCGTCAAGTGGTTAAAACTACGAAGGTATTTCAGAATCATGTTCAATCTTCTGTATTCCATTATAGGTTAGTACTAACCATCTTATGCACTCCATTAGGTGAAACATGATTCTGGAAGGCCTTCATAGTTTCAACTACTTACGAAATTTCTTAAACAGAAATTTAATTCAGTTGAGGACGAATGTTTCATTAGGTACTTATTTTAATGTTTTAAAATTTTATTACATAACTTCAGTGGAGTTTTACAATGCATTTTAGAAAGAATTGACTGTATATTTTTGAGTTACTAAGACAACTATAACCTTCGTGCGAAAAGAAGGATTACGACGAGGACAATATTGTCTA